>WUQG02320146.1:0-18995 GCA_011317285.2 Androctonus mauritanicus | reverse complement strand
CCCACAATAACTCGAAAATGGTTGACTGTCTGCCGGCAAAAGGGGGCTATATGCAGGAAGTCATACTCTACAACCTTATTAAGTTTCATCAAAATCGGTGGATTCCACTTGAGGACCTCTCCTTGTTAGTGTAAAGTCTTGGCTCTTTCACAGATGTGAGCCATTCATAGTTAGTTCTGGAATGGATAATAACCATTATGTAGTAGTTAGCCAATGATTGGAAAACAGCATTCAAAACAACTAATTGCTTATATTTGCTAGAAACTAATTAAGTTAGTTTGAATTAAGGTTGCTTTATACTCCAACTCCAATATGGAGTTCGCTATGCAGAGCTTGCAGAGTTCTGCTAAGTTCACCACATTCAATTGACATTAGCACTGGACTATAAACTGCCAGCATCTTTAGCTGATGTTTGACAATGAATTCCCATCATTCAAAGTACTGAGACTGTGCAGTGTTCTGCACATTTTAAAATGAATCCCACAACAAAAAGAAATATTTTCATTTTGCTTCTTCTTTGAATTACCATTATTAAGTCCCATTTCATCTCGTATTTTTTCCCAACTATTCTCTTTCTTAATGAATCTTTATAATAATGTCTTGAGGTCAAAAATGACAGAATGGGCTTTAATAGTCTCAATAAATTTCTCTATGTCACACTCAACTATTTGATTTCCCTCCATGTTTGCTCTTTGCAAAAGGATTGTAGTATAGTGTCATTCAATTTCCAACTCCAAAGTTTAAAAATTTTCAACTCTTGACAGAGGCCAGTGTTGACGGTAGTGCTGGCATTGGTGTCAAATGGAGTTTGACTATAAAGCATGACACTAACTTGAAAATCCAATGTCAGCTAGTGACCTTGTATAGTCCACAATGGAGTTGACTATAAACCAGTCTTTAAGCTGCTGACCGATTCTTTAGGCAGCAATAACTTTTAGTCTCCACAGATTGAAGAACAGTTCAATGAGCTTTGTTGGATCTGTACTCTTTTAAAAAAACAATATGTTAGACTCAGAATTGATTCTTTAAAGTGGTAATTTTTGTGTGTCCAAGTTTCCAGTATTGGCTGCATGATAAAGCAGCCAATACTGGAAACTTAGACACACAAAAATATCTTAACCCTTTACTCTTCATTAATTGGTGTAACTCACTAAGTTTAAACCAGCAAAACCTTAGACTCATGGTATATCTCACCAAAATTTAGGAGGAGGGAGGGATCTGAACCAATATTTTAATTTTTTTACAGCTTTATTGGGGGAAAAAAATTAAATTTTTGCTTTGTTTTTTGTCTTTTCTGATGATATCATAAAACTGCTTTAAATTTCAAATTTTTTTTTATAAATTTTTAATTAATTCTTTGATTCCAGTTTAATCTAAATCATTAATTCTATTTGTGAATTTTGGACTGTCAAAAAATCACAAACAATTTATCCTAGTTGTTGTATAGTATTCAGAATCTCTTAATTAATTTCTGTTTACTTTTTGTCTAGTTATCTTGAACTAGACAAAAACTTATACTTTGAGAAAATTTGGCTCCTTATAATTAATAAGATTTTGATGTTTTATCATACACAAAATTTGATAAATTAATTTTATTTAAAATTTAGAGGTTTTAATTTAATCAGAGAAAAATTGCTTGACAATGTCCTAGTTTATGGCAAGAAATAATCAGCTGATCATTTCTTTATATAAGTTTATTTAAATTTTTTTATTTAAAAATATAAGTAATTTTTGTGTTATCTGCAATTCAAAACAACTAATTAGTAGATCAGGGGTGAAAAAGTATTGACAAAAAGTATCCATCCAAGGTCAATAATCTGACTTTAGGCTTATGAGGTAGTGTCATTATGTAAATTAGAGAAGAGGCATCAAATCAATTTTGTTTCAAAAATGCTGATATAATTTTAATTTTGAAAAAAATTAACAATGATGATTTAAAATAAATAAAAAGAAATAATTAACTACCCATCATTTTTAAAAGGAACTGGCACAAAATCTTTACCAAAACAACTATAAAATGCAATAATTTAGAAAAAATTTGTGCTAAATCTAATATATAGATGGCAAGATCATTCCTACTAATATAAATTACAGAATATTTATTTAAAAAATGATTTTTACAATAACTGTCCTTGGATAAAAATTAACTGTTATGTTTTTTTTTTCATACACAAAATTTGATAGATTAGTTTTATTTAATGTATTAACTGTTATGAAGTAAAAAGCATTTTTCTCATGCTATTTTAAGAAAACAACAAGAAAAGTCACTGATAAACAATTATTGTATTTATTTGTATATCAAAATATCAATAGGAGGGAGAGATCTGATTGTTCATATAATGTGGTATCAGATTAAGGTTAGCAGTATCAAGTTACTAAATAAATCATTTTTATTAGTTGGAAAAATTCTTTGGAACTCAAGTATTAGGTATTATATGAAGCAAAATATTAAGAATTTGAATATATAAAAATTTTCTTTATCCGATTCTGAAAAAAATTAGAAAAAATGTATAAAAATTAGGACTAAATGCTTTTTTTTAATTAATTAATTAATTAATTTTGATGCTTAATCCAAAATTAAAATAAGATACCAAAGCAAAGTATATGGCCCACAAAATTCCAATTTTTTTTCTTAACAAAAAATTAAAACAAAAGTTTTAGCAAAAAATCAAAATTTAATTTTTTTAAATATATTTGAGTCTATAAAGGGATGTCAATTTGATTGAGGAATGCAAAAAAATAAGCATTTCATCTTTGTTTTTATATTGTGTTTTCTTTAGTTTTATCTATATAAAGTTTTGGAAAGCATGAAATACACAATTTCCTAGTTTTAAAGAATAAACAGCATTTATTCAATATTACTATATGCTATTGTTTTTAAAAAGAATACTGAATATTCTGATTTCTGGTGATTGGAGAACATAACCTCCATTCATAACATTGTGCCTATAGAAAATGGTGTTCAGTGTTATGATGGATTTGAATTATGACCAAAATTTTTTAATGCAACATCATCGTAAGTCAGGGACCCTCTGTAATTCATCCGAATTAACCAAATATACCAATAGACATAATTCATTTAGCAAAAACAAATAAAAATAAGGTTCATGTTGTTATTTTCAGATAAGTAATTACATTTGATTTACTTATATATTGAGACTAAATGAATTAATTTAATTAAAATTACAAGTGAATTAAAAAAAGCAGTTGGCAAGATTTTTAAATGAATCTAAAACATTTGGGTTTTGGTTTTATTATTAATTAATTCATTTAATCTCTGAAGTTTTAAATAATGTTTATTTTATATAGTGAAATTTAGAAATTTTTTAATTATTATTTATGAAATTATAACTATTTTAACAAATCATTAAAACTCACCTTTATGGCCTAACATAACAGCAATATGTAACGGTGTATTTCCTAAATGATTTGAAATTATGTTAATAATATATTTTTGTAATACTCAGTTTTTTAAAATATTATAAATATATATAAATAATATAAATATGATATATATATATTATTACATAATATATATTAACTATTATTTATGATTTTCAAAATATTTTTATAAATAAAATACAATTAAATAAATAATTAATGATTTTTATTTTTTATTTTATATTTAAAATCTAATACTTATATAATTCTATGGCAATGAGCATATCAAATAAAAAAAAATAATAACAACCAATACTTTTAATATTAGTCTCAATTTTTTGAACTATCGAAACACTCCTCTGTATTAGTCAGTCAATACAGGGAATATCTGAATTATAGTCAATCCTATATGCTATACGGGTCAGTAAGTGCATTAAAATCCAATCTCATTTGTCATATGAGACAAATTTAAAATTGTGCCTTTCAAGTTTCCACATAAAATATATGGTCATTCTATCTGATATTATAGATAAGAGGAATAAGATATGTAACTTGTTGCAAATCTCCATAGATGTCTCACATGAAGCATTATTTAGTCTGTGGTAAATTGTCTGTGTATCCTTGATTAATCTGTGTTCCCTATGGAGCGGCCCAATCCAACAACTGTATGTATTGACAGAGCCAAAAGACTGAGATAAAAATGGGGTCTCACCACTCTATAGGATATCAGTTTGTCCTTGTCTTGATGACATTTGCTAAGATCCAGATTTTTCGAAGTGTGAGATCAATTTTACAAATTGGTAATAGTCATGGAGCCTTTCTGTCCTTTGCCAAATATCATTGCAAAAGTCCTTTGCTGTCCAAAATAACCAAAGTGCAACAGAAGTATTACCATTATTAAAGCTTCACAAGCAAAGCATGATCACATAAACAGAGATTGCATATAGAAACAATCACATCGATATTTAGTTGATCATATCAAACTCATATCACTTCTGTACAAGCTAATATCGTCAAATCTGATAAATATCAGTTAACTGAAATTTGCATAATTTAGCATTTATAAGTGTGAATTTGTATATTATCTCTTCATATAGCAGCATTTCTCCCTGGTGGCATATTTCAGAACTATTTATTTTCATTATTTAACTAATTCTGCTTATAATCAAATTACTTCAAATTTCAATAAACTATAGCACTTATTAGCAGTTTTAACTTGTAAATGTGTTATAGATTAAAATATGTTAAAACTACTAATAAATGCTCTAGTTTGTTGAATTATTTATTTTCTTTATTGAAATTGAATTCCTGTAATCTTGAAAATATGTACACCAAATGTGGTTTGAAGTGAAGCTATTTTGAACCTGCTAGCCAGAAATTTTTGGCTATCAGGTTCTAAACATCTCTATAATTATGACCACCCTCTATATACCTACATCAAACTATCAAGATGAAATGGTAGTAGTATACAGATTGAGGAAATCCTAATGAAGTACACAGCAAAGATAATCTGATAATCATGGCAGTGCTTGGTGAAGGTAAAGTAGGAAGCACAGAAAGGGATTTCAGTCTCTGTTCCAGAAATAAAAGAGGAGAGAGGGTTTTAGAGTTTTTCAAGTCATGATTTAACAGTGACAAACATATTATTTAAACACCAAAAAAGATGATGATATACATGGATCAGCCAGGAAATGGAGATAAGTATGTAATTTAACTGAAATCTATTAGACAATGTTTCAGGAACCAAAGTAAAATCTTGCAAAAGTTATCCTGGTGCAGATATGGATTCAGATCGCAATTCTGTACTAATGACAAACCAGCTAAGACTCAAAAGAGACATTTAAAATCCCCCTAAAAGATGGAACTTAACAAGAATTAAAACTGACTTGGAAAAAATGAGAAGAATAATGGATGAAAAAAAATCACTATTGAGAGAATGTAGAAGAAAAACGAAACACTTTCAAAGCAGAAATTATTGATGAATCAGATCCTTGTTTTGGAAAATAGAAAAAAGATGGCATACAAACCTTGGATCAAGAGCAATTATTTGAATTGTTGGAACATGAAGGATCTGCAAAAAGACCAGGAACACAGAAGAATAAAGAAAGTTACATAACAGAATCAATAGGGAGGCAAGAAAAAAGAGAGGAATGGATTGAAAAGAAATGTAAGGAAACAGATGAAAATTTAACAAAGAGTAACATTGAAATAGCTTACACAGAAATAAGACAGTAACTAGAAAGAGGAAGAAGAACCCTCAATATCTTGCAAAGCAAAAGATAAAAAAATATTAATTAAGGAAAATGCAGTCATACAAAAATGGAAAGAGTACACAGAACTATACAAAGATCAAAGGAATATAACTCTCAAAGAAAAAAAAACAAATTGAACAAGAGAAATTCAGACTACCTATTCTTATGACAGTATTTGAAAAGACCCTCAACTAAAACAAACAACAACCGAAATTTATAATCATGGAATAAAAATAAGTGGTAGATTCTATAGTACGATATATTTTGCAGATGATACTGCCTTAGTAGCAGAGAATGAAGCAGATTATAAGATGCTTTAAAACAACTGAATGACTTGCTGAAAGGATAATGCAAGATGAAAATAAATAAGAAAACAAAAATTTTGAAAAGTACAAGAGATAGTAAACAGAAGGCTGACATTTGGATGGATGGAGAAAAGTTAGCACAAGGCATTTAGCTACCTAGGTAGCTCACATCAGATGGAAGATGCAAGACAAAAGTTGCGTCCAGAGTAGCTCAAGCTAAAAGCATTTTCAATAAAAAAAGAAGAGCTTATTAACATACAAAAATACTACACTCAATACAAAAAACAATACATAAAAAGCTTTATATGGAATATTACAACATATGCATCAGAAATTTGGACCTTAAAGAAGGTGGAACAACAAAGACTGCACTTTGTTGCTCCACCTTCATCACTCTGCTTTGCTTGTGAAGCTTTTGAAATGTGTTGCTGATGATGAATGATGAGAATAACTTGGACAGATAGTGACTAATGAGAAAGTGTTAAAGAAAGCTGAAGAAACATACAGCCTACTTGAAACAATTGAGGAGGAAGAGAAATGGAATGGTTGACCATCATATGTGTCTGCTTGAAGGCAAGATAGAAAGATAAGGAAGACTAAGAACAAACTATATGGATAGTATCAAAAATTGAAGGACATACTGGCAAATTAAATGACTAGCCATAAACAGAATTCCATGCACAACAGACATTCTGTCCACTAATCCTTTAGGTGAGAAGAATATTACAACATGTCTATAAAAGGAATGGTCTCCTGTGGATTAAGTCTGCAGATGTTTTTTCTCGATTGATTTTTATTCTTTTTAATTCAATTTTTTAATAAATCCTTATATCAAGAATGGTCAAATGTGGACTCTTAGTATACAAACCACTACTGGGTTAAACTCAATGCATTATTGTTATTAAGATTAGTAATTGCAGAGTTGCAAATTCCAACGAACACCAATAATAATAATTATAACTAACCCTAACAGTTTACACGACTCTGCAAATTCAAAGTTTGGCCTGAGCTCAGGTCTTTTATTATTTTCTAACTTGAATATAATCAAAACAAAAACAATCTAGGTTTAACGTCTAACCGGCAAAGTAAATAACTAACGACTTCAAAAAAACAAGCTCCAACTGCAGTATAGTATAAGAAAAATTTTGCTCTTCTTATACCATACTGCAGTTGGAGCTTGTTTTTTTGAAGTCGTTAGTAATTGGTTTTTTGCAGTCTTAAAGAATTGATCAAAGTAAATAACCTGAAACTTACAACTATAAGTATCAAACAAGTGTTAGAACTAAACCAACAAAAATGACGTTAGAAACTTACACTAATAAATTGAATAAATTATCAAACAAGTTAAATAACAAAAAATATAAATTTATTAAAAATATAAAAATATAAGCCAAACGTACAAGCCAACCAGCACCAACTCCCCCTGATGAATAAATTTTGAAATAAACTGTACATTAATTAAGATTACAATGATTAATCCCTTGTGTGGTTGTTTAGTAATGATTAGTTGAATATAAAAATATAAAAATACTTACAAAATAGTGGTAAAGCCTTATTAAACAACAATAAAGCACATTCAAATAATCAACAAAATTTATTTAATCAACATTCGAATATCCAAAATCCAATTATTCACAAGAAATAAACCTTAAATACAACTTAAATTCTACTATCTCCACTACCGATACAGACTTCAAGCAATTGTAGATCTTTATAAGAATTCAAATGTCACTCAACTAATTTCACTTTGAAACTAACACCTATCCATGTTGTTAGATACTTGAGCTTTTCTACCGAGTGATGTAGAGTCCCACATTGCTTCATTTATATAAATTCAGGTAACAAGTTTAATTTTATTAGTTTACAGGAGTAATCAATTCATGTCATCCTCTTTACAATTTAATCATAAACCGAAAACATCAATAAAAGATCGTTCTTATTTTCTCATATCGGATCAGTGGTAAAACTATGTAGATGAGATGACATCATAAACTGAGAAAGCTCCTTCAGAAGACGGATGTCTGTTCCATAAACATGTGATTGCTAAACACTGCGACAGAGAACAAGGAAGTAAGTTAACTCTTAAACAAAAATACAATATGTTAAATAATATTGAATAAAATGATAAATAATGAAAGAGTAATAAAATAATAGATAGGATAGGTCAGAACCAATCTTTTCACATAATTAATAATAAAAAAGTTGAAAGAAACATTTTGTTTCAATTCAGTTTATATTTACATTCAGGCAATTTGGAAATTTAACAAATTAGATTCAAGAAAATGGGAATCATGCAATTGATATTTGGGCAAGAATGGTCTAATCCAGTGGTTTCCAAACTTAGTGTTTGTGCCTCCTTTTTCATAAAAAATTGGTACACCCCTCATTTTCATAGAAATCTAACTTTATAAATATTTTATATTTACAATTTAAAACTACAAAACAATATACCATATTTTGCATAAATAAAGTTCTTAATATACAAAAAATATATATTTATTATGGTATAATAATTTTAATACAATTAAACAAATCTTATAAAAATAAATATAACATAATATTTAATGCAATGGATGGACTTGTTTTTCAGCCACAAATTTTCTCAAATCAAGGTGTCATTGAAGATATCACTACCAATGATTGCTATTCGCAATTTTTTCAATCACTAACCGAGATTGATATTTTGTCTTTAAAACAGCTATAGTGGAACATTTTTGAATATATATATATGTATGTGTTTATAACCCTTTTGCTGATTCATTTTTTTTTCAACATCAATTTGAATTTATGTTTTGATTTTCTCAAAAATAATGTTTTTGTTAATTCTTGTGCACCCCCTTGCAAAACATTAGTGCCCCTAATGGGGCATGTCCAGTTTGGAAAATACTAGTCTAACCAAATAAAAATATTGTTTAAATTAAAAACTTAGTGTTGAGTTGATTTAAAATTAACAATCTTGATATGTCATACCATATTTATCAGTCAGCTTAATTTCAACATCTTTAGCTACAGAAGTTTATGATTTCATTTTAAACAGACTTTTTTTAAATTAATTCTAAATTTTCAACAGCTGTTTTCACAGCTGTTGAAAATTTAGAATTAATGTGTTATTGATATGCAAGTATAAGACTTCATTTCCAATATAATGATTAGAATATAAGCACATATCTCTAGATCTCAAATATTTCATATAAGCACAAATATCTCTAGACCTCAGTTTGCTGGCATTCAGGTAAAATTGTTGTATTTCCAGACTGGAATTTAGGCAGCATAGGCTCTGTAGAATTGGCAGTTGAAGGTTGCAAAGGCATTAAATAGTATATAAAATGGATATAATGGGAGTAAATAGTATTAAATAAATTTTTTTTATATTTTAATGATGATAAATACAAGCAATCCCCATATAATATGATACTTTTACAACATGGTTTTGCTTTAACAGTTAGAAAACTGCAATAATCCTTACAATATGACACTTATAGAATATGATTTGCTCTAATACTTTTTAAAATTTGCAGCAAGCTTCACACTTTACTATATTTTTCATATTACTTATATAATTACTTAAAACAGCACTTTCTGCAGTTGAGAAAAATCCTTTTATTTAACATCAAAAAAGCTAATGTTTTCAGTAGTTACTATCCTCTTCAGGCTATATAATCATGGAATTTTCTCAACTGTGGAAAGTGCCATTCTACAAAAAAAAATTTAGAAATTCTCATAATTTATGACCTCGATGCACATTACCGATATATATTATATATATTACCGATTATATATTACATTATTACCGACTATACATGCATTATTATGCATTACCGATTATATATAATTGGTAATATGCATAGGCTTATAAATTATGAGGATTTCTAAATTTGTTTGTTAAATATATATATATCTATCTTATCTTGCAAGTTAGAATATATATACATCCTAACTTGCAAGATATTTGTTCAGTTATTACTATTTTTAATAAACATTAAGTTCTAATGATTATAAAAATAAAAAATATAGTGTTTATTTATAGCAATGTAATACTCATTTTGTATTAGTTCTTAATTCAAAATAACACATTTTGCAATACATAAGATTTTATAGGAAATTAATTACAAGTTTGTGTGAAAGTTACCTGTACTGTGTTTGCTATATTTTATTTATTAATAAAAATCACAAATTAATTTTTGGTGAGTTATATATTCTACACTTTAGATAATTTAAGTCCCATTCACTTCAAACTTTCATTTTTTATACATTTGTTATTAATAATTTTTTAATTAAAAATTATCAATGAAAATAATATAAACTTTCTGAAATATAGTTTTAAAAAAATAAATCAAACTTTTACAAGATTTCTAATAGAAAATATGCATTTTTTACAAAAAAACTATTTTTTTCCTTGTAGATTATAAAATATTGTCAAACGGAAACTACAGTAGATCCCTAATATATGCAGAAATATCCAAATATGTAAATTTCAAATAATAAGCAGATGTATAATATTTTGTATTTACAAGTAATAATCTATCTTTAGCATTTAAGCAGTCTAAGAACCAATATAGAAATCACTTTAATCAACATAAAACATAGTGATTGAAATGTTCTTGATTTCAAAGAAGCAATCATCAGCAATAGATCAAATAAAAAGAATTCAAAATATAAAGCAGGTTTAAACATAAAATATTCTAGAAGCAAAAATACAAATTAGTAACATAAGATATTTTGCTCATAGGATATACTTCATTTAGTTAACATTGCTTCAAAAACTAGAATGTTTTTTTGTTCTGATAAGTTTTTTGATTTAGAATATTTTATGTTTAAACTCATTTACATTTCAAATTTTTTTAACTTGAATCTGTTGCTGATGATGAGTTTTAATCACTGTATATTTTACATTAATTAAAGTGATTTCTGTTTATATTGGTGCTTGAATAGAATTCTGTATTTATCAGTTAAATTTATTTGCCATTGCAAAAATTTATATATATGTCATTTTAATATAATTATATTAATATATGTGTCACTTAATACATGTCATTTTGAAACCTTAAAAACTTTTCTGTGAATGAAAGATTCCTATTTCTGTGTAAACAACTCTATAAATAAAAATTATTATTATTGTGATTATTTACTAAAAATTAATATATAGTTATTTTAATTAAAAATTTGTTTGATATTTTTTTTTTTTACATATTTTATGCTCCTTTCCAATCAGGAAGATTACTAAGGGGCGGGGCCAGTTCCAATCACATGCTGCACCCACATCCATGGAGGAGACCTAATGACAAAGAATGGGGATTGCCAGGCCAGGCCAGCACCCTGAAAAAATTTTTCAGGATTTATCAGACCCAGATCCTCATGTGTGGCATGCTGACAACATTACCATTCAGCCACCTGACTGCTGGTATATTTTTAGTTGAGCCTGTAGAAAATTAACATCTGACTACAAATGAAATGAAAAATTTTATCTCTCCACAAACCATTCTTCCAGGAAATGCTTAAAATAAATTTCTTCAACAATTTTTCCAATTTACTTACGAGACAGTATTGTTGTGATACACATGCAGTTTAATTCTGTTAGCATATTCACAGTGAACAAGATTTTATCATACCCATTTAATTCTTTGATTATTGAAGATGCGCAATGTGCTCCTGACGTATTGTAGTTTTATTACCTTTGATTTAGGTGGCATGAAAAACCAATTTCCTTTTTTTCATTCCTTGTTCAAATCAGATCATATTTTTAATTTATATTTTTGATTATTAAGAAATTCCTGAAATAATTTCCTACAAAGCTAAAAAAAAAATTAATGATCAATAAGCATAAGAGAACTTTACCAGTTTTTCAAATTTCAGAAACTTTGCATTATATTGCTTGTCATATCATTTTTTTAACAAATTGTTAAATTCAGTTTGTTTATTGACTATAAACTGGGCAATAAACACAAATTTAGGAGTGTTTGAAATATAATATATTTAATAATAAGCTTCTTAAAAAAATATCTTCTAGCATCCATAAATTCATCAACTATCATGCAGCTCAACTGATATTCTAAATAATCTATTATTAATGCAAACTTTAGTTTATTATTGTAAATTATTAATTTATAGTAACATGAATTTTTAAACGGCAATTCAACATTCAAGTAAATTACTACAGAGTATTTTATGTAGCTACAGATTTAGCTATTTATAAATAGTCAGATTGATGGATTGGTCTTATAATAATACAAATAACTTCTAATAAATATCGATATCAAAAAATAGGATACCCTATATTCATTAAATTAAGTACCGATGAACGTAATGGACTGATATCTTTCGGCTGTTAACAAATCATCGTTAAAATATATATTGTAGACGATATTTCAGTTACAAGCTCAGATAAATTACGAACGATTCGATAATTAGCATCATCATCAATCAAAACAAAATACTATATACTGTACATCATAATTGCTGTATTACGTACAATAACAGGCAAATAGCATTTTATAGTAAAATTTACCATTCATGTCTTTCTGTGCCACATCGTGAGTTCTGAGGAGGGAAGCTACACGACGAACGTCACCAGCAAATACGCTTTCGTGTAGCGGGTAACGATTCTTCATATCCGCCATCTTCTGATGTTCTTTTGACATCGCACTCCATCTGACGTCACAGTTTGCTATTGATAACTGTTAGGTGGCGTGAAAAACCAATTTCCTTTTTTTTTCGTTTCTTGTTCAAATAGGATTATATTTTTAATTTATATTTTTATCCTAATAATTTATTGATTTCTCCTTACTGCTCATGATATTTTTGGAAAATGGTATTAGTACAGATGCTCCGTTCTGCGTAACCTTGATCGCATATGTGCAAAATCATAATTTCTTGTACGAAGAACGAATGTTTTTTTATGTTTCGCATATCTTTCGAAAATAATTTTTGTCGTTTTATTACTAATTAATATATATATATATACATATATAATACATATTAACATACTATATTTTATATATATATGTATATAAAATATTTGTTTCGAAGTTTGAGATCATTTTTGTTGGTAGTGATTCAAATGTTTCAATTCATAGATTGTTAATTTCTTTATACAAATGGTGCTTTACACTCAGTAATACAACAACAAAGTTTCGTAGTTATAAATAAAGTTTACTCAAATTTAGAGGATTTGTTGCAAAATTTCTATGAGATAATAATCCAGGATCATTCGAAAAGTTCACTTATTAAAATGAAATAATTACAGTAGAACCCCGTTTTTACGTTTCCCATTATTACGTTTTTCGCACTTGTACGTTGTGTTTTGTACATTCTTTCTATTTTGCGTATAAAATCATTCCACTTGCACGTTTTCGCATTTGTACGCTATTATTTTTATTCCCCAGAGTCGTTTCGTCGCACTTATATATATAAAATCCAAGAAATCTTGGCCAAACTTTTTCGACAAAGGAACAATTTGTTATACTGTACACTACGTTATCTGACGAAATAGAAAGTCGAATAAATACAAAAGTAAACCAAAATCAAAACTTATCCCACCAGTCTTTCTACCGACGTTATGTAACGTTGTGTTATACTGGAAGTAATATAACGTTACATAAGATCAAAAAACATTAGTGATGACGAGGTGAATGCACAGTAGCTGCGTATGAAGGCTCGATCTATGAATGTAGTATCGCATCCAAAAAACAAACTACCATCGATTCTATCTTTATATCAAAATAACTGTATTTGCCCAACATGATTAATTAAACTTCTTAATTTTAAGTTTTAATATATGGAAAAAACATATGTAACACAGTATGCAGTTTAAATTTTAAGTTTTAATGTATTTTTTCAACATTTAAAGTTTAAAAGTTTCATTTTAACGTTAATCTCACTTGTACATAATTTTTATGTACAAGTGAGATTAACTCACTTGTACATAAAACTGTATTATAGAACAATTTTTCTTAACTAATTAATTAAAATTTTTCTGTTATTATCAGTACTGCTGGCCTTGCTTATAACAGAAAAGGACTTCGCCATTTTTAAAAACTGATTTTTTTTTTATATTTATGAATATTTTAAAAAGGTATAATATTCATAATATAGAATTATTTTACGAATAATTAAATTTGAATAACTTTTCTCTAACCAAATTTATACAAAGCTTAATTGTTGAGATACTACTTTGTATAATAAATAATTTTTCAATCATTTGAAAAGTCGTTAATTTTAATAATTTTGTTTATCAAACGTAATATTTTTGTAACAGATGTTATTATTTTATTGATGCATATTTCTTATATAAATTTAATAATACGCTCTACGCGAAAGTGAAAATAAATTACTTTATCGGTATAATTTATTCATAGATCTATGAAAAAAAACTTTTGCGTAAAAATATCATTAAAAGCATATTTTATACCTATATTTATATAGTACAGTACTTCTATTTACATATAAATTAATATATAAATAGAAGTACTATATATAGAAGTACTGTAGCATTTATAGAAGTAATAAATTTATATATAAATTATTAGATCAATCTAGTAATTCCACTCCACTCTAGATTAAAAATCTATATATACAATAAAATATTTTAATAACTTATAATTTTCTGAGAAAGACTATAGTCTTTGTAGCCTTTGCGGATCTGACTCTAGCATAGTTAACAACAATAATAGTAATTCTTAAAAAATACATGTACCATATAAATAGAAATTCTAAATATCAAATTTTATACTATTCATTGTTCCCCAGTTTTTCCGGTGGAGTCCTGTAGGAACTTAAGTAATTCAAATGGGGCTCTGGGATAATTCTTCATTTAACAGTAAAATCAATTACAGAACTTAATAAGGTAATTTACACATTGTATGAGAGCGGCTAAAAAAATAATATCTTAAGACAATTGATGAAATTTCAAAATATTTCGCCGCTGTTCTTTCCTTTCTTTATCAAAATTTTAAGATTCAGATCACTAGTAACTTATGTATAAAGTTTTAATAATAAAAAGCACAATATGCAAATCGGCATGTTTTTCAGTATTAAGCTACAGGCCATAGTTATTTTAATTTTTCTCTATTGAATATTCTGTAGCTTATCATTCTAATGGATATCCAGTCTCAAGGCATTCCAGTGCCGGTCATACCTCCTGTTCTTAGCTGATATCCATCGATCTATGTATATATCTTCGCTGATATCTCATTCTCAGACATATACTATCAAAGGACAATTACTCAGTTCTACCAAAGGATAGTACAGCAGTCTGAAACAGATTAATCATACGCTCCTAAGGCAGTGAGGTGAGTCATCAAATAAAGAACAAAATTCGAGAGACCAAGCCGTAACATTCTAGTTCCTGTTGGAGAATGAACCCCAATAAAAATTAACTTTTGCAGAATGTATATTTTAGTGTTTCTAGCTTTTTGCATTTATATCGATGACACCATTATATCTATCCAAAATTTCAGTTTTATATGTCATTAGGAAATCCTATAAAAATTCTCTGTTAGTATATATATCTGATACATATAGACATTATTAAATTACATACGTCATTTAATTTAAAACTGACGATTTATTTATTGCTTAAATCAATCGATAATGAAATATTATTTATAGATATAATGATATTTCATTCTCTATAAATAGTGTATATATATATATACTATTTACTATACTATTTATAGATATAAATAGTATTACTATAATTTACTGCATTCAAATTTCAGCAAATCATGCCTCGCTATCCGAGATATGTTCACCCTTATTTTTGAGTGTCCTATGTGATTTCATTATGTGTATGGCGACAAAATTGCGACGGTTTGAAATTTTATCTTAAAGTTATTAAGCCAACATCAATGAATTTAAATACTATCTTTTTATTTAATAGTATTTAAAGAGTTTTTTTTTTTTGCATATTTTACGCCCCTTTCCAATCACGAAGATTACTAAGGGGCGGGGCAAGTTCCAATCATGGGCTGCATTCACACCTATGGAAAGGGGCCGGATGATGAAGAACGGGGATCGCCAGGCCGGGCCCAGCACTCCGAAAAACTTTCAGAAGTTACCAGACCCGGGACGCGAACCGGGTCCTCCTGCGTGGCACGCCGACAGCGTTACTACTCTGCCATCCTGCCACAAAGTATCTAAACAGTATGCCTTTTAATAGTTAACATTAGGCGGCCGGATGGCCGAGTGGTAAGGCTGTCGGCGTGCCACGAAGGAGGACCGGCTTCGCGTCTCGAGTCTGGTAACTCCTCAAAAGTTTTTTCGAGGTACTGGGCCCGGCCCGGCGATGCCCGCCCTTCACCATCCGGCCTTCCCTTCACGGGTGTGGATGCAGCCGGTGGTTGGACTAGCCCCTCCCTTTAGTAATCTTTCTGATTGGAAAGGGACGTAAAATATGCAAAAAAAAAACATAGTTAATATTATATATTCAACATGTACAATGTATGAAAAAATAAAATATACTATATCTCGTTATATGACTGGACGTCTGCTGCCAAAAACAACAGCTCATATAAGTATTGATATGATCAGATTTAAATGAAATTTGCGTAAATTATTTGATATAGAATCGTGTATTCTAAAAATGAACAAAATTAATTCGTTTATTACGCAATAATAAATATAATAATGTAAATGAACTGAATATCGGAAATAATAAATATATAATTCTGTTATTCAATTCATTTTCACAGGCACTATTAAAAATATTATAATTGAATATAAAAAATATAATTTTTATCTTTAATCTATATGAACACATTAAATTTAGACTTATTCTTTTGTAAATAATGTTTAATATATAGATAAAGCAATATCATTATATGTATACAGAACTTCTGTAAAGGAATCTAAACAGTATTTTAAAATATCGCCGATTATGAGCAATGAAAAATTTTCATTATTTATTTCATTCTATATTTAACGCACACTGGCAGTACTAATTCTAGAGTTTTTAGCGCCCCAAGCGAAATTTATGCATAAAAAATAATTGTGTCTTATTCTTGGTCTTAATAATAATAATAATAAGCCTTATTGACATTCCACATTTACACGACAGCCAGATCTATAGTTTGAGAATTCTTCCATAAAAAACAACATACATCAAAACTTCACAAAACTATAGTCTTGGCAGATAGAAACATCACACCATTAAAATCTACAGAATGATACTCCAAACCCAATAGATAACATTGCACACATACAAGAAAAGAAAACACCTTGGCACAGAAATGAACTCCATGGCAGACGAACGACCTTCAGAAACACTTTATAGACAACAAAGCGTCAAACAGCTGGTTAGTCAGGGGGCTCTATTTACAGAAACAGAAGGTTTCATAACAGCAATACAAAACCAGATAATAAACAGGAAAAACTACAGAAAATACATAGTGAAGGATAGCACATTGACAAACGACACTTGCAGGAAATGCCACATAGCAACCGAAACGATTCAGCACATTACGTCGGGTTGCAAGCTGCTTGCACAAACAGATTACCTGCACAGACACAACCAAGTAGCAAACATAATACATCAAAAACTTGCAACCAAACACAAATTAATAAACACACTCACACATATTACAAATACATACCAAACATAATCTTAGAAAACTTGATATACAAGATGTACTATGACAGAACAATTTTAACAGATAAAACCATACATCACAACAGACCAGACATCACTCTGATAGACAGACAAAACAAAGTTATCTACATTATAGATATCTCAATACCCAACACACTCAATGTCCAGGATGCATTCACCCAAAAAATTAGCAAATACACAGAACTCTCACAAGAAATTAAACATCTTTGGGGAATGCAAAAGATAGTCACAGTATCCATCATTCTATCCTCAACAGGAGTAATTCCTCATACACTACAAAAGCCATCACTACTAAATACATGCAACATAGTAAGAATGTTTCTCAGCACTGACATAGAGAGTTAGTTAACACACAACTAAACATCTCAAGTAGCTATGTCTTGATTCTTGTCTGACATAGCACTTTGCTCAGGAGTTATTCCGTGCTCACATTGATGTACCCCAATATAATAATAATATGTATAAACTATTTTAATTCACAAAATCAATTTGTAATACTTAAATTATTACATACCATCTTCATCCATTTGTGCTATAGAAGGAGAACATATAATATGTTGAACTTCAGTTGTTTCATTTTGTTTTTGTTGTGAATTTTGTGTAGTCCAGTTTGAAGAAGAAAGAGATTCAGAAGTAACTGATTGCTTCGAAGAAATACCTGGAAAATAATTTTTTCTTAATTTTATTTAACTTCATTTTTATTAGAATCATTTTACAAATATAATTAAATTTTCATATACAGTAAATCGTTTATAAGATATTAAAAGTTTTTTCAATTGTGATTGGATTACTGATTTATATATTTGTTAAACAACTAATCACCATGGACCTGTTTAAGATGTTTACTTAATTAACATGTTTAAATCTTGAAATCTCAAAAATTTTATCATAAGAATTATTAAATGCACTCCTGTTTAAAATAACAATTATGAAACATAAAATAAGAAATTTTTTATACATTTTTCATTATTACAGTAGTAATAATTGAAAGCAAAAAATATATTTGTTTTATATATATACAGGTATTTCAATTTATTCAAATAATTGAGACTGAAGGTTTTTATATAACTCAGATTTTGTATAAATTGAAAAAATTATACAAAAGCTATCAGAGCTAGATAGACTATGGTACCTATATAATGTTATGGTACTATATTGTTCCAACTGAAAAGGAGACATTACACATGGAATGATATAATGCTAATAATATAATACTTAAGATCAAAATAAAAAAAAAATTATACAGCAGTTCTGAAAACCCCAAATATTTATTCTGTAACATTTTGGCTAATTATATAGTCATCTTTATAAGCATGTTATAATACAGAATTAAACTATAGTCTGTCCTGGTTAAGAAAAACCCTGATGTAAACAAACCATTTCAGTGAAATTTGTATTCATGGTCTCTAAATGAGTGCTGATTGGGGAAAAATATGTGGGTGGGAAAGTCCA
>WUQG02320035.1:0-18996 GCA_011317285.2 Androctonus mauritanicus | reverse complement strand
TGTAAAGGACATTGCTGAGAAGAAGAAGCAGATGATGTGCATTTGTTATTTATAAGCACATTTTTTCTTATTTAAAAACATATAACAAAAAATGTGGTGTTTTGGAGGGGGTCTGGAATGGATTAATGGCATTTCAATTCATTTCAATGGCAATTCATTTCATTTCAATTGATTCGATATACAAGTAATTTGAGTTGTGAGTGCCATCACGTAATGAATTAAACTCATAAGTTGTGGTACCACTGTATGTTCCTTTCTCATTGATGTACATTTTGAAGATATTCTAAAGATTCCATTAACAATTTGATCTAGAATATGAAAAGCTCACTGCCAAAAAAAAAATGTAATATCTTTAAAATTCTATTAAGCTTTTTATTATTACTTATTAGTGATTAATATTTATCCATGTTTCATGTGTGCATCATATTTTCATTCTAATTTTTTTTGTTAGACTCAATTGTATTATACATATAAATAAATAAATAATTAAGAAAAATTAGCATACTCTATTATTTTATTAATTCTTAAAAGATTTGGATGCTGCACCTTTCCTTGGATTGGTGCAGTCCTTGGTGCTTTTCAAATTATGCAAATTTGGTGTATAAAATATAATACCTCACTGATAATAGGCAATAAAAAAATAGATCATTATTGTTTACAGTAGAAAAGAGAAATTATTGTACATATGAAAAAGTGAGAGATGATGATTTTAATAAGTTAATAACTTATTAAAAATCATAATCAATTATTTTTTTCATATATACAATATTTCTTGTTAACAATTTCTCTTTTCTATTGTAAACAATAATGATTCTACTATTTTTTGTCACATTATTAACTTATTAAAATCAAGTTAATAAATAATTTAATTATTTACTTTTATTACTAAATAATTCCTTCTTAATTTTATTTATGAATTTATAAAGGCTATTGTAAGAAGAATCATATTTTGAATATATTTTTGAGAATTTATATTTATATTAATATTTTTTTAAATAAATATATATAAATTTAATCAGGTGGAAACAGATTTTCCATTATTAGAAGATCCTTCTCTTCCTGATGGCTGGACTAGAAAAGTAGTTCAAAGAAGAACTGGAAAATCTGCTGGAAAATATGATGTGTATATTTTTAGGTAGGGTGATATTTTGATATATATTTAATACAAATTTAATCATTTATAATTCTACAAAGGTTATCCTTAAATATAATTTAATGATTAAATTATATTTAAGGATAAATTTTGTAGAATTTGAAAAATAATTCAAGTTTTGTAGAATTTGAATTATCTCTTATATTTTCATTAAAAGATAATTCAAAAAATATCTTCAGTTCAAATCATAAAAATAGCACTGTGGCAGTTGAATCAGCAGTAATATAGAGAGAATATTCTCTGTATTATTACTGCCGATGAGAGCTAATACTAGCCAAAACATTTCAGTTAAACAGGGAGTGGTCAAGTGCAGAATTCTTCTCCCACATGCGAAAAAAATAAAATGCCAATATTAAAGAATTTTTAATAAAATCTTGAAAAATTAAATTTTCCAAAATTTTAAGTCCTTCCTGATGAACTCATAAAATTTTACAATGCATGTAAAAGATATATGGTAGATCAAAAATTAGTATCAAATCTAGTTGACAGATATAAAAATATCAGTCTGTATATTCTAACATGAAAATATTCAAAGGAAGGAAATTATGCATTTTAACAATATGTAGTTCAAACTAATTCTTATTATAAAGAGAGAAGCATTTATAAATTTTATTTTTAATATTAAAATAAAATGATTGAAAAATAGTTCATATGTTTAGTAAGATATCGGAATTAATTCTATATAAATAATAAAGCAAAGTATAAAAATTACTATATATATTAGACATCCAAATCCAGTAAGCATTACCATTAGTCAATAAGTTTAAATATTTGATCACTAAAGATTAAAAGAATCAGAATTTTCAATACAATCATTGTTTTATTAATTATATTTTGCCATGTTAAAACCTTATATCTAATTTTTGTATCAGGTTGAATGTTAATGATATAAACTACAATGAAGATTTATTTATGTTTGTTACATTCAAACACAAAATATGCATTTGAGTTTTAAATATATAAACTGTTTAAATTAAAAGTTAATTCTAGATGTTGGGAATCTAATACTTTGTGACCAACATTTTTATTACTTGATGCATAATTAAATGTCAAAAACAAAAAAATTTTTTTGTTATGGCTTTATTTCCTTTTTAATTCTTTTAAGTCTACTAAAACCTAGAATTATGATGCATAAATTTCATTTGAAACTGACTGCAAATGCAATTCATTTGATATATAATTTGTTAATTTCTTGAGTTAGATTCAACTGGGAGGAACTTTTATCAATTCCATAGATATTTGATATAATTAATTATTTTCTGGACAATATGAAAAAAAGTGAAAATTTGATATTTCAATATAATATTTTATCAATAAAATTTTGAGTTTATATTTTGAATATTAATTTTTTAATTAGATAAATAATAAGTTCCAAATAATTAAAAATTAACTAAATACTTTTTAAATAAATAAAAATATATTAAGCTAACAAATCTATTTAATTTATATAATAATTTACTTCAAACTGAGATGTCTATCATTTCATCACAGAACACTGAAATTATCTGCCAGATGCACATTTTGTATTTCACATCTAATTTCTGAAGCTAATATGATAAGAAATTCTTGCATTATTTTTTTCCCAAAGTGTAATATGACTTTTTCTAAATATTAAATGATTTAAGTGTATATATATAACCTATTGTCTGAAGTAATTTTTTACAATATAATGTTTGGTAATTTGTTTTTTTGTCAATCAATATATAGATTGTAAAGTTCTTATTGAAACATTTTGCTGCAAATATTTAAAATTGAAATTGATTGTTCAACTAATTCAGTTTATTCAACTACTCGTTTTTGAATTACAAGATCCACTATATGAAAGTTTGCTTTATGTCATTTTTTTTTATGAAAGATATACATTAGTATCTGTTTTTGCTAATTGAAAGAGGATTTTCGCTTTTATGACAAAAGACAAAATGTGAAAGTAGCATTCAGTGTTTGTTTTGCAGCAAGCTGTTATAATCGCAATGTGCACTTAAGCAGCAAGAGTAATATTGTCCCTCCCGTTTCCTGGGCAGCAAGCTGCAATGACTGTGTGTGTTAGTTTGATTCATTTTGTGCATCCATTCATAAGATATCCTAAGGTATCAAAAAAGTCTAATAAATTTCATAAGACTGTTACACTTAGCCTATAACTGGACATAATAATATATCAAATAACACATAAAACAAGTTTTATATATTATTTGATATGATTTGGTGAATTATTTTCGGAGTCTGGGTTGGATTAGTTTAGGTTAGATTGATTAAGCCATTATATTGCACATATGTCTGCTTTGGCAGCAGCTACTTTTAGAGACCATCATAGGCTATCCAAACACCCATGATGGGGTCAACTGGAAGATTGAAAGATGGGTTTCAATAAGCTACATCCAGATACCACTTGAAAAATTGAAGTTGTGAGACTTTGAATTGAACCTATTTTTCTAAGATAGCCACTGCTTTACCATGTAGCCATCTGACTGAATTTTTTGGTCTGGAAACAGTCAAAAAATTTTCCCATATAAATTAATGATAATTTATTCTTCACTTTATCCTATGTCAGCTTATGAAAGGTTTCAAAAGAATGATCAACTTTTGTAAAGTGGAGAGGAATCTGTATTTCTGTATAGGAATCTATGTAACTTGGTTTGTTCATAGTTAATTAAACTTTGAAGTCTCTTGCATGGTACACTCACTTCCTTGATTGTGATATTATATCTTTCCATATTTATTCAAGTAGAATACAGCATTTATCCAACCAAAATAAATTTTTGAAACCAGTCACTGTTTATGCCTAATAATGTTTAAAAGTGCATTTTTCATTTAAAACAGACTATTTCACAAGGTGAATCAGTTTCTGCAATGTTCTTTTCAGAAATTGTTGACATTTTATTTTTTTTTTAGAAAACTTGAATAATGTTGATTTAATTTTACTCATCATGGATTTTTGTTATTTTATTGCAATATGCAATATATTATTTTTTGTACCTATAGCTTGTGATTAAAACAAATATATATAACAATTCAATTTAATGTAGTGTATTAATTTGCAGAATAACAATACTCAGCTTGCCAGTACATTAACAATAGGGTCTTCTTGCTTCTTATTTTACTTTGAATTATGAAGTTGTGTGTCTATTACATGTCCTTATTGCTCAAAGAATAATTTTCAACTTGCTCATTCTAATAGCATACATTTTGGTCTTGGAAGAGATGGTTGAAAAAAAATGGGAAGTCTTATAACTGCATAGATAGATTTATATATTGGGATGCTGAATTCTACCAATCTTTTGTATTGTCCATTTACAATTCTGATGTCAGTTCTGTCTCATTGATTGATAGTTTATTTTAAAATTGATTGTGATCAGTAAGGCTATGATACTGAGCAAATCACTTAAAATTTAGCTAGATGGTGTATAAGATTTGATAAGATTCTAGAGAACATTGCACACTTATCAATCTAAATCATGACTTGAAGACTATGACACTTTTATGATTCTAAAAATGATTCAGCATTATTTTTTATGAACTCTTGTGAGAAAATACATATTTTTGAATAGACATATATTATTTTCTTAGGAAATGTTTTCATAAATCAAAATAATAAACTACTGTTCACAGATAATTCATTATAATGTCAAATTGTAAATTTACATTTCTTTGAAGATATCAAAATATGTATTATTCTTCATTTTTAGAAGATTCATCTGAAAGATTTTAATTTCTAATGATACATTACTTTTTCCTTTTGTGAAACAACAGTTTAGCTATAGTATAATTCTTTTCTAAATATCCTAAAGGCATTTTGCAAATCAAGATCCAAAAAGGCTGCAATTAATTTGTATGTCAATAATAATCTTTTCATTTTTTTTATATTGTTTAAACAGATCTGGAAAATCAGTTTTATATAATTATATTTTAAAATCTTTTGCAAACTATTTATACTTTATAATCTAAATTTTGAAATATTTTTTCTTTTCTCAGCCCCGATGGGAAGAAATTTCGTTCTAAAATTGAATTGGCTCTTCACTTAACAAGTATTAAATCTAACTTAAAGGCAGAAGAATTTGATTTTAGTGTACGTGGAAAGAAGAGCAGCAATCAACCATCCTCTAAATCTGTATCAGAAGAAACAAAATCTGGTAAACGTAAAGCATCATCATCACCTCCACCATCTTCACCTTCTCCAAAAAAGAAAAAAGAAACTTCAAGTGCTGATTCTAAAACAAAAAGCACCACTGGAAGAAAGAAATTATTAGTAAAATTACCATTTCCATCACCAAAAAAATGCATTATTTCTGATTATGCTCATCAAAGTCGGGCAGAACCTGAAGGAGTAGAAATAGAAAAATCACCTGCAGGAAAGTCCACAAAATCTCAAGATCATAATCAATCTAAATCTCCAAAGAAAGCGAAAAAAGCAGTGAAGAAAAGCAGAAAAGGTGGTTCTCATGAGAAGAACAAACACAAGAAGAAAGTGAAAGGAGGTAAGAAGTAAACATCCTTCTTCTGATCATCTGTTTTATATTTTCATTTTGTATGTATGCATTATTATATAAAAATGCTTTTATTTTGATAAACATATTTTGCCAAATTGGATAGTCTGTCAAAATGGTTCTGTATTTGAATTTTTTTTTTAAATATTCATGTTTGCAAATAGTTTGAGAAAATAAGCTAATAATAAAATTTAACTTTCATTACTAGCTTATTTATATTGTATGAATAAATTAAATGTTTTTATCATCATATTCTTGTTAATTTTAATAGTTTTTAATTAGGTAAAAAAATTTGAATGTGTGTTTTATCATTTAAAAATTAAATTCAGCAAATATTTTTGTATGGAATATTCAAATATTTTTTGCTATATGATATAGCATTGATAACTTGTCATATATCATTTTCATATTAAGATGTAGTTGATTCTAGATGGAAATTGTGATAAAGTTTGACATATGTTCAAAGATAAATTAATATTAGAAATTACCATCATAATATCAATTTTTATATTTAAATGAATTTTAAAGATAATTTTTAATAAAATTTCAATACGAAAAATAATAATTTTTTAAATAGTTATAAACGAGTAACTGCTGAGGAAAATTCTTAAACTTTATTTTAAGTAGTTTAAGCTTAAGATTATCAAAGTGGAAAATAAAAAGGGAAATACTGTACTATTTACAATAATGAACATTCTGGATATTAAACTTTGTTTAATAATTGTTTTTTATGAAATCTTTGAGATATGTATACAATATAATAATAAGTAGAAATATAATAATATATAAATTTTAATATTCTCTTATTAATAGAAATAAATTTTATTTGTATTTTTTTTTAGGTTGACTTTATGTAGTTAAAACAGCGATCCATCTTCATGTTTCCCCACCGACAGCATTCATATTAACTTGTACAAAATTTTAATTACTTTATACAAAATCTTGCTAAACCTTAAGTTTTATAATTTCTCCAAATACACCATTTGTTATGAATTTTACTATAATCTATATTGTGTAAAAACATTTGTATTTGACTTAATTTTGTATCTAAGTTGTACTGTGAAGATTTTATTGTTGTTTGGTCTTCATAAAAGATGTTTGGAGGAATGACATAAAAATATTTGTTATAATATTTTGAGAAATTTGAGAGTTGTGAATAAATTTAGATACTTTCTACTGGAAAGAGTTGCATTTATTTTGCAGTTGAAAAAATATTTAGATTAATAGTTACAAGAAATTATATTCAGCATTATGTCTAAATTTATATTGTTAATTGCATAATGTGAAGATAATTGTTGTATAAAGAGATTGTGGATTTTATTATTTTTCCCTTTTTCTTTTCCAAATAATAGTTAGAATATAATTTTATTGTATGAAAATTATTGTTAAAATTATCACAGTGCTGATATTTTAACTAACTTATTGATAATTCAATAGGTAATATAGAATTTATGTACTTGATTAATATGGATGATTGGTAATTTTTTCATTTTTTTAAACAAAGTCTCAATTTTTATTGTAATAGTTTCCTTTGGTATTCCTTGTAGTTGTGTGCAATTGACCCAACAGCATAGTAAATGTAATGTCAAATGCAACAATAAACTTCTTATATAAATATCCAAATAAAGTGAAGGTGATCAATTTTTAGCTATTGTTTATTAAAAAAAAAATCATTACATTCACTTAAAGTATCAATTTACCTTCATTAATAATGCTAAAATTTATTATAAATGGTACAATATTATTTTAGCATTATTAATGATTTTACACTGAAATTACATTTGTATTATTGTTTCTTAGATGAAATTACAGTAAAGAACATTATAATCGATTATTTTTTTTATTGTTTAAATTATGTAGTAAAATTAACACACAATAAAAATTTTGTAGTATTAATAATAGATTGACTTTTATTTAAAATGTTTTTGTTATAAGGAAAAAATTACATGCTATATATTGGATAGAAGAATGAAAGACTGAAATATGTTTAAAACTATAACAAAATTTTATTTCAGAGTCTCCACACACTCTGTAAATATTAATCAATCAATTATTTGTGCCTAAGGGCAGATTCCCACTTGAGCTGTACCACCACAGGCTGATGAATTGCAAATGCCAATATGTCTAGTATTCGTTTCCATTCAATGATTCAATTAAGCATTTGCAATAAACAACTGCCAATGTCAGCCAATAGTTGGTAAGAATAGGAATATGCCAACCACCAATCACAGCCATTATATTATATTGTTTAGTACTAAATACTTCTGTGATTCTAGTCTCTGCAGCTAGTTGCTGTATAGAAGCACAGACATTGGGAGCTAGCAGTGTCTGCATTTCTAACAAGTGACTGCAAGGTCAAGTTCCATTGCTATAGAAACAAGCTCTCTTCTCTGTTTGCTGCAGACTTCACCCCAAGTGAGAATCCAGCTTAAACTGGATAATAATTCAAGTAGTCATGAATTGAATATTATTTCCTATAGATATAATGTAAAAACTAATTTCATTTCTAACAATTTATTTCATACACTAAAAAGAGGCAATTAATAAATGCTTATAAAGGCATGTATTGATATTTGATTTATTTGTTGAAAAATAAACATTCAATATAAAAAAAAGCCAGAAAAAATGTGTAGAAATTATTACAAATTGATAAGAATGGGAAGAATGCTATTACTTCTGTTTAGAATTTGTGTATGGATTTTGTGCTGTTTGCAGTCGTAAATGAGCTATAGATATATATTTGAAATTTTAAAAATTATCATGAAAATAATGATCATAAATGCAGAGGGTTATATGACCATTTAACTTAGGTTGTCTATAAATATTGGACTATATACAGGCTACATTTGTAGTTTTAAATCTCTAAAAAGTTGTTTTTATAAATTATAATTAAAGCTGAAAATGAAGATATTTTGATGATTAGCACCTTTATGAGATAGTTGTCGATTAGAAAAAACTAGGAAATTTTAATCAGGAATATCTGTACTAGATTTTTAACATTTGATTCAATTTTATATAAATTAAATAGTAAAATTTTCAAGATATGGAAAATTAGCAAATCACAAATAGTACATTGTGGGAGTGTGTGTAAAGAAATTGCCCAATTCCATTAAGCCTTAAAACAGTACTTTATTGTCCAATTGTTTCTACAGTTTAAAACATAATGAATTTCTGAAGTTCATTTTTAATTCAAAATTTATTTTTACATTGTACCCAAATGTATGAATATATTACATATTTTACAAAATATTGATTAACCAACTTATGGCTATAATTGAGTCATCCAAAGAATGTAGATTGACAGATTGAGTATGGATCCATCTGGAGATTTGAGACCCATATTCAATTCTAAATATGTCTAGTAAGTTTTGCATGGTTGGTTAATTGCCTTATAGCTGGCTTTTAAAATCATATGATAATTAGCATAACTGTTGAAATAATTTTTTCATTTTTATATAATTAAAAATAGTATTTTGGCATATTTGAGAATAAAAATATGTGGCAGTTTAAAAATAAGGGGCAGTATTGATTACAAATACATTATTCTATTTACAAATGTTTTTTTGGGAATGCATTACACTTGTAAATCAGGTTGAATGTATATATTTCTTATATAATATAAAAAAAATTTCCATAATTTTTGCCATATAGAAAGTGAAGTAATAGAGCTGAAAAAATGACTACAGGTAATCCTCAACGTACAATGGGGTTCTGTTCCAACATCTCTGTTTGTAATTCGATTCTTACATAAATCAAGGGCTTTTTTAATTTTTGATTTGTGTTTTAATATTTTCATAAATTAGATTTCTATTTAACTTAAAATGGTTAGAAATGTATAAGTTTGCATAAACATTTATAAATTATTAACACACACACAATACATATATAAGTACAAAATTAAAAAAAGAAAAATTTTAAGAAATTTTTTAATCAGTATTTCTTATGTGATAGGGGCATGATAGGGTTATGATGAGATACAAAAATTATAAGTGAAATGAATATTTTGACTGCTGATTAGCAGCTAATGTACCAAATGCTGTGATAAATTAATAGGGGATGAATCACACTAGTGGCTATTGTGTATTGTCAAAAAACTTTGCTTGCCAACCAATGGTGATGCTGTGATGCATATATAAAAGCAATGTGATCTATGTATGTATATGCTGGTGAAAAGTTGAATTTTTAATAATAATTTTTGGCTGTCATAAATCTAGGACTACCTGTATTCATATAATGTATATCACATATAATCTATAACTCATACTCAAATTGCTCTGCAAGCTGAATGTGCAGTTTGAAAGGAAATAAAGGGCCAAATATTTTTAAACAAAATTACAATGAAAGGAAAATATTTTTGAATAATTTAATTTCATTTTTCCTTACAAAGATATTGAAATAACATTATATAATTGAATTATAAAACAGTTCTATTAGCATTAAATTGTAATAATTTTCCAACTGTAACATGTATTTAAACAAATAGCTAAAACATTTTTGCGGCCCATACAAAACTGCTTTGCAGGCCAGATGCGTCCCGCAAAGCAGATTGAGATCACTGGTCTATAATATATATTAAAAAATTTTGTATGAAGAGATTTTATTATATAAAATCTATCATACAAAATATTAAAATGCATCTATCTAATTTTCTTACATGAGTAAATTGTTAAAAAAAAAATGCATATTTAATGTATATTTTATTTAAATAATTAAATTATATATATAATGTATTAAATAAAAATTTCTTTGTATACAATACTTGTATAAATAATAACAACTTAGATCGGTGATTGACAACCTACATACATTGAAATGCTAGATAATTATTTTAAGTATTGGACACTCCGCGTGTCATTGAAATTGAACTAATGTCACTCTGTATTGTCACTGCAGTAATGCCCCAGTTAGCTTAGAGAGAAATTATACATATCGAAAAACTTTATATATAAAATCTTATTTCTAAATATAAAACAGCAGAAAGTATCAAAAAATTTCCTTAATCATTCTCTAGGCTATGGCACCAAAACCCTTCCATGTATCTTCTAGTAGCATGCAAGCCATAGGTTGTTGACTGCTGACTTAGACCATGTTTCTAGATTAAAAACATTTTTTGTTAATGTTAGAATTTTATTATTATATTTAAAAATTTTAACATATTTATGAATTTGAAATTATAGCTCTCTAATATAAAATTATATTTCTAGAGTGTACATTATTAATGAATTAAACCATTCTCTTGTATGCAGAAAGGAATATTTCATATTTATTATCTAACTGGTAATTAATTGATGATAAATTTTGATAAAATCCATCCATTTTCTTTGTTAAAATATTAAAGTATTGATTTTATAATAACAGATTTTTAGGAAATAAATTATTAAAATTATTTATTTTTAAAGACTTTAATTTTTATATTACATTTTTAAATGTTCAATTTTAATTATCACTTGAATATTTCTTTAAATGGATATTATCAATTGTATTAAAACTGTCTTTTGTAGACTTCAATAGTCACATACATAAAATAATGTTATTCCCAGTTTAAAATTTAATAATCTTTATGAATAAATGTGTGTGTTAATAATGTTAAATTTATATATAGAATAATTGTATTAATTTTGAATTTCTTTATAATAGTAAAAATCTTAATGACCAAAAATTTTTTTTTAAATTTTTAATTAAATTTTTTTAAAATTTAAAAATTTCTTCATATGAAAGATTATTAAAATTTATTTTAGCTTATTAGCAAAATATCGATTCCTTCTTCCTCCTATCCTCAAAGGTATTAACTACACAAGATATCAAGAGAAAGAAGACATTGTCAGCAGCCCATATTTTAATTCTTTTTCTTTGGAAAATACACTAATATCAGATATTGAGTTCAGCAGTTTTAGAAGTTCTGTTCAGAATAAATCAGATAATTGTGATATAAAGGAGGAAAACACTATTTCTAACTCTAAAAAAGTTTTCAAATCAGCTGGAGTTAGTCCCTATTTTTCTCAAAAACAATTGGTTGAAACTCCTCTCCCTTTAAGAATATGGAGTTCAAAACAGAAATGGACCCCACCAAAATCACCATTTAATCTTATTCAAGAAAGTCTGTATCATGATCCTTGGAAATTATTAGTGGCAACTATATTTCATCATCGTACAACTGGTAATATATAATTTTTGAAATATTCCAATTTATTTTTATTTATTTATCTCTAGTTTTTTACTATTTTAGGTAAAGCAGCTTCTCCTGTGCTGTGGCAGTTTTTTAAACATTTTCCATCTCCAGAAGTTACAAGCAAAGCTGATTGGGAAAAAATAGCCACATTATTATTACCATTAGGTCTTCATGAAAAACGTGCTAAAATTATCATTAGATTTTCAAGTAAGTTTTTTTGAAAATAACAGTTATTTATTAATAAAAATTTATATTCATTTATCTCATCAGGAATAATATTTTAGTTGATACAGTAAACACTTAAAGTAAAACTTTATTAATTTGAAATATTGAAATAAAAAATTGGACTTTGAAAAAATTGTATTGGTTTGTTAATTGCCATATTCATACAGAAATTAATCTTGATTACATAGCATAAATATTAACTGAAATTATAAATTTCTTTAAAAAAATCTTGAAAAGCTAAAACATTGCACTGAAAAAAAAAAATCAAATGTAAACAAATTTTCTTTCAATTATAGATAATTCTCTATTTCTTTTGAAAATAGGTTAAAAAAATATATTGTACCTTAATATACCTTTAATATTATCTATAATTTTGAAGAACAACCAGATAAGGTAATCCTCATATAACACAACACTGTTTTGTTTTAACCCAGTTAAAAAATTGTAGAAACCTCATATAACATGGCACTTCTACAACATGGTTTTTACTTAATACATTTAAAAAATTACATTTATTCTCCTACAACACAAAACATTTTCACTAATTTTTGTAAATCCACACTATGGACACCGAATATGTACATAAAATGCAATCATTGAAAAATACTTTACTAAAATTAGTCATAAATGCAATTTCGCTAGTTTACTGTGGGTGGGATGATATGTGGCCTATTTTCAATTTTGATTTGAAATTGAATTAATTTCATTTATTTTGAAATTGAGTTAATTATGACCATTGAATATTTTGTTTTTCAAACGTTCAGTTCTTGGATAAAAAATAAATTTTTATTTTTCAATAGAGGAATGTGAAATAGAAAAAAACTTTTTTATTCATTAATGTTTTTCGGATATGTGTTAAGGAATGATTGTTTCGTAGCAGGTTATATTACAGATTTTGTAAAGAGAACAGAAGACAAACTTTAAATGTAGAAGAAAGTTCAGAAAGTGAAGTTGATATTGTTAAAAAGAAAAAACATTCTCATTTTAACTGAACAGTGATAAGGAAGATATAATTATTAAATGAATGTTATATAGGCTGTATACTTTTTCTTTCTTTTTGTTTTATGTATATGATTTTTTTGGGTCTTATGTATGTATGTATGTATGTATGTGTGTATATATATATTTTTATGTTTTGTATTGTTAATAATTTTAATAAAAATTAAGTTTCTTATGTGGAATTAAAGAAAGTTGTTTTTAATTGTTTTAGAATGTAACTTCCTTTTTTTGTATTGGCTCCAGGTCTCACATAACAGAGGTTCCTAAAAAATGCTGTGTTGTGTGAAACAATCTACCATGTTATATGAGAGTTATCTGCATTTTTTGTCTTCATAAAAATATAAACTGTGTGCATAGCTTTTAATAATAAAAATATCTGTTCTTTCCCATTATATATTGAAATATAATTTTGCTATTTATATATATTGTAATTATAAACAATTTTTTTAGATGAATATCTCACTAAAGATTGGAGATACCCAATTGAACTTCATGGAATTGGAAAATATGGAAATGATTCTTATAGGATATTTTGTGTCAATGAATGGAAAAAGGTGATTATCATTATTTATTTAAAAAAAATCAAATCAAAATAATATATTCTTTTTTTGTTTTTTTAGGTGAAGCCTACTGATCATATGTTAAATAAATATCACAATTGGTTAAAACAGAATATTTTGGATTAGATTTATTAATGTATCTGTTTTAAAATACTGTATGAATGCTCTGTAATTATCATATGTTTAGTGTGAAATAATTGTATATATTTATGTAAAGAAAGTCTCTTTAAAATTTTTATACAATTTTACTATGTTTAAATTACAAAACTATAATAGAAATTAGATTGTAAAAAATTTTAATTAAATCATATTTTATATACATTAACTTATTTTTTAATTTTAATACAATGATTGATTAAATTATATTATCGAATTTATTCATGGACTATACAATATGTGCCAAAAGTAGTTCCAGAACACAACACATATTGGTCAAGCCAAACCTTCTCCAAATTTTTATCATCTCAAGAGTTCAATAAAGATAGAATCTTGAAAATTTAATAACTTCATGTTGGCCACAGGAATTGTAATGACAAATATAGTATAATCAAAATCAGACAAGCAGTGAGTAAATTTTCAGTGGATAAACCCATTAAATGATTGTTTATATATTTTCTAAAATTAATTGATATTTAATATTACTGTAATAATATAATTTATTAACTTAAATCAACCAACCAAAAAAACATTTTTTAGTTTTATTTGGGGAAAATTGCAACAAGTACAGGTAATTTTTGACTTAAACCATGTGATGACGTCAATAAATTCTGTGATTGATCAATATAATTCCATTGGTTCAAGTGTACACAAAACTACAAGAACCAAACATGACAAAAAAAAAACTTTTCATATATCTGACCATTCTTGTAGTTTTGTGTTCTGTCTGTTTATTAAGATAATGGAGTATCCTAGTTTATAAATGAGAGATCTATAAATTTTAGGCATTTATGACAATAATGAATTCAAAATTAAATCGCACCATAAGTCCAGGACTATTTGTGTTAATTTTTTATTAGATGGTGATACAGGTTATATACAATCATCAGCTCTGCAAGGATTAAGTTATTTTAAAGTTTTCATATAATGTTGATTTCACAAAATTGAGTTTAAGTAATTCAAAGTAAATTTATAATTTTCTTAAGCATTATTGGCGAACACAAACATACATTTATTTTATTATTTTATTACAGATAATGAAACACTGTCTATGACATAAAATTTACTATATTATTTCCATTTCAGTTTTTAATAATTTATATGTGGTATAAAATTATAACGATGTAATTTTTTAACTTTAAAAGCATGAAAAATTATTAGATATTTTATATATACTGTATTATGTATAACATTTATCATTATTTTCAAACAAGCAGTTCTGAATAATAATAGAAACATAAGCATGATCTCATGCTCATACCTATATTCATTATGTGTCAGATGTGTCCAAACCAGTACCGGCTCTAGAGCTTTTAGCGCCCCGAGCGAAAATTTTTGTTGCGCTCCATTAAGTCGTCAGTTTTGGAAAATAAATGAATTTATAAAAATATCGCACTTTAGAAAATTTAGTTTTGTAAAATATTTTACAAAACTAACTTACATTTCTATATATAATGTTTTATTATGTGTAAAAAATAATTGTGTCTTACTACAATAATAATAATATATAAAATGTACCAACATCCTTTGGCGCCCTGAGCGGGCACTCCGCTCGATCGTATGTTGATACAGCCCTGGTCCAAGCATACTCTAAATATTTCAAAAAAGGCTTTTATGATTGAGCATTCAATAAATGCTTACCTTAAAAATAAAATATCGTAGGTAATTTATTAAATACTGAAAAAATGTGTTGCTTGTATTATCTTGATTGGTATATGATCTGAATTTCATAAAAATCTAATAATTTGATATGTAATAATAACTTTCAAATGTATTAGTCTGCAGTTTTTAAATATTTGAAGCTATATAGTAACTAATCTCATTAGAAGATTATAATCAATAAAATATTCACATTATTAAACTTTTTAATTTTTAATTGATTTCTGAGATTTTTTAAAAATATTTTTCAATGTTCACTATTTTAAACAATTAAAAATGTAGAGTTGCCAATGTACCGGCAAGACCATTTTAAGATAATATAACTTTTCTCCTAATTTCATAAAAATATGTTGATTAATTTAAAAGTAAGGGAATATCTGGAATGTTTGGATCTCCACATTATTAAAATGGTGTTGGAAAACAAATTTCTTATTTTAGTAACTTCTATAAAAATTTTTCAGCCATGTAAGGTCATATATTTCTTTTATCAATGATGGCAGTGATGTGAAGCAGCATACTGCTTTGCCATGATATTATTGGAACCAGTAAAACTTAACAATTATTGTTATATAATTTTTGTCTGATGATTAATATTGATTAAAACGAAATGGAGATCAGATCCCACCTAATTTTATTTTAAATAAGAATAGAGACAGACCTTTTCTAAAAAGACTAAAAAAATCATGATTGTAAAAATTGAAACCATTTATTGCACTTTGATATTTTTCAAATTTGATCACTTTTCAAATTTAACAGTATATTGATACTAGATATCTGTATAGCCTGTTTATTATGTAACGTGAATACTAAGAGAACTCGCCAAAAAATTTATCAAATTATGGATTTGAAAAATTAGCAATAGATTTGAAATTTGTCCGTTGCCTAAGTCTTGCTACTAATCGAAACTAAGTATCTTCACAGATAAAAATCAGCATAAAATAATAAACCTAAAATTTGAATATCCATTCGGTTCAAGATCAGCGGATCCTAAAGTAATTGCCGTCTTTTAAACGCTTATAAAAATAAGAAAATGTAATATTTCTTACTTAGTACTTTATGTAAAATATTCTACAGAATATAAAGTATATTTATGATTCGCTGTTGCTTAGTGGAATATACCTCGAAAAAAATATTCCTAATTTGCAGATAGAGATAGCTATATAGAAACAGTGATTAAAGATCATTTTGCACAAAAACAGATTTTTAATGTTCCGAAACATTTGTTCTAGGGGTAAGATACGATCCTCTATCAAACTCGCTCAGTTGCTTATATTGCTGACATACGTCGTAGAGGCATCTTCATAGACTGCTAAATGTAATGAAATACCAAAATTACTCACAGTCAGATATATCCGACTTATGAACGGCGCTTCTTATATTGTTTCCAGATTCGAAAGCACTGCGCGTTCATTGGCGATGAAATTTTAATCATTTATATATATAACTGAAAGGGATAGTTTACAAAGTTTCGCAGTTCTCGCTTTATTTTTTTTAGAGGTGCGTCTTTTTTTGCAACAGCATATATACAACGTGTTAAGAATCCGAAATCCGTAATTTCATTTTCACAGCAAGGAGCCTTTTGGGATAGGACTGTGCGGTGAAAACTAACACAATAATACTCAAGGCGGGGATTGACGGGACTTCATAAATAACTTTTTCAAGAAAATCGAACCAGTCCCAAAATGAAACCAGAATCAAATTTTTTCTTTTAATTTTATATTTTTAAGACAATTTAGAATAATTACTTTCGCATTTTGTAAATATATATAAAACGCTTAGGATATGCCCAAGGTGAAACATCGTTTATTTGCTTTTATCCGCATTGTTATGTCATTTTATGTGACGACATCTCATCAATATCTGAAAGAACGGCTTGTATGCAACGTATGTTACACTGAATTACGTTTGTTTTCAAAGCAAAAGATTTAAAATGCTAGGAATTTCTAGTCTTCTCTTTTTCGTAGCTGGTTTTTCAAACTTATCCAGGCGGTTTAAAATAATAATAATTCAGAATTGATCTCTAACTAACAAAGCAAGTGCCTACTTTAACATATAGCAATTGCAATAAAAAACATTTAAGTATTGAAATTAATACATTATTTCTGAATAATCACTGATTATTCAGAAGAAATGTATTAATTTGTCAAATTCAAACTTGTTATTTTAAAATGCAGTATTTAATTATAAAATCTTTCATTGTTACATATTTTTTAAGTTCTATAGACAACTAAAATTCATCTCTATTTTCTAATGATTATAATTCATCAAAGTCCAGTCATAAACTTTATCGTTTACATAGCCATAATTTAGAAAAATAATATATAATAGTCGTTTTAAATATTCATAATTTGGTTTTTCATCAAAACTTATTTTCCGACAATATTTTAAGAAAATCGCTAATTGTTTTGGTTGATTTATGCACAGTTCATCGATAGAACAAGAAATCTTTTTATTTGCAATCTTTTCGAGTTTGTCGTCTCGTAACTCCCTTCAAACCTTGCCAAGGAAGATTGCCTCGGACAAATAGATAACAACATGAAGCGAGAGATTCTAGATCATCTCTTCTACTCTGTTCTATCCCTTGATTATTGATGCTCGAGTACCTTGCTGTTCCAGTTAAACCTTTTCCTTCTTTATATGGAATGTGTGTTTTTGTTTTGAAATCTTTGAATTTTTTTCCTAAACCGAAATCTATCAGATAAACGATTTTGGAATTTTTACCAAACCCCATAAGAAAATTATCTGGTTTGATATCTCGATGGATATATTGTTTATTATGTATAAACTCGATTCTACTTAGCATTTGTTCTGCTAACATCAAAGTGGTTTTCAAAGAGAATTTATTGACACAATATTCAAATAATTCTTCTAGACTCGGACCTAACAAATCAATCACCATCACGTTGAAATCTCCAACTCCAAACCATTTCAACGATGGAAATCCTCTAGCGTCTTTGGCTAATTTATAAAATTTGCATTCTGTTTACAGTTGAGGTTGTTTGTTATTAATTTGCTCTAATTTTATCGCTACTACTACTCCATTTAAGATATCTGTGCCTATATAAATTTGGCCATATGAACCAGAACCAATCGGTTTTCCTAAACGATACTTTTCTCCGACTCTCAAATCATTTCTTATTTACTGCTCTGATCCATAACTTTTCTCTAAAAGCTAAATTTTAATTATTATTATTATTATTATATTTTCATTATTATTCTTATAAATATGTTTATATAATTAATTATACTGTAGTTCTTGTTTTGTATAATGATATACTTTATATATATATTTTAAAGATTCTTTATAATATATATATATAAAGAATAATATTATAAAGATATATATTATAAAGAATAATATATATATTATATATATATTCTTTATATCATAATAGCAAGAATATATAGGTATCGGCATCTTGCTTGGCACCGAACTGCGCGAAAGTGTTACATATCTGGGCTATTCTGAATTTGCTAATAGGAGAATAAGTTTTATGCTGAAAGGAATGAACTTGTATCTAAATACCACGTTGGATTTTTTTCGATATGCTGCAGTATTACGAAAAGCTTGGCACAATAATATTTCTAGCTGTG
>WUQG02319924.1:0-19003 GCA_011317285.2 Androctonus mauritanicus | reverse complement strand
TGCCTTTGCAATGCCACCCCACAGCTTCGTCCGCCCACAATAGCCGAGTGAAAGTACAGTTAGAAAATGATAATGCATCCAAATTTCTTGGAAATCTTGGTTGGAAATTGGAGGAAAGAATTTAATCCCTCGTTTAAAACCTAACTCCCCTCGTTTGCCGATTTGAGAGTGTCCCAGTTTGCTTCTTCCTACTGAATGAGAGAGGGTGTGGTTCCGTGTCTCTAACATCCAATATTACTCTTAAAGATGAAGAAGCGGAGCGGCTCTCCTTTCAAATTTAAAAATGTTAATTTTAAAAAGGAAAAAATCAATAACTGAACTTCTTGCGGGATGCTGGAATAAGAAAAGAAGGTGGGAGACAACTTAACTATTTAACTAAATGAGTTATTTAAAGTAAAGTCAGTCGTCGGTGCGTAAATGAGATAAACTAATCTTTGGTGCTGTGCAGCGACCAAAGTTAATTTCGAGATGCGAAAATCGATACGGAATCGATTGAGAAAGGTTCTTATGCGCGCGCATCGCCTCTCAGAACATAATGTATCGGTTTGCTGTGCTGATGAGCCTGCACAGAACGGTTCACACAGGAGAATGACGAACCAGTCAGCACACGCTGGAGAAGTACAGTCGCCATTTCTGCGTAAGTTATCTCTCCTTTGCTTCCTTTTTTACACGACGCATCCGAAATTGTTTTGGTGTACAGTTATGTTTTTTTTAGGATATTTTTCCTTATGGAGCACAGACGTCCCGGAGAGAGGAGATGCGGTAGTTGTCATTGTAACAGCGGGTGAGTCAGCGTTACCTTTGTGCTTCTCCCTTCTCTCGCTTTCAACTTCACTTTCATAAATGTGCCGCATCTCAATATTTCTCCAATGTAAAAATTAATTCTTTCGTTCTTTTCTACCTTAAAACGCTCGCTTTTTCCCCATTTCTTTTTTTTAATTAAAATTATCATATAGAAATCATATTTGTTGTTTTAATACTTGGCAATTATTTTTATTCTTCTCTTCATCGGATGGAGATATATCGGATGAGTAAAGATCGCGCGGGTTAAATTTGATAGGTAACAAATTTTTGCCATTTGTTTGATTTTTAATCATCCAATGTGCAGCTTAATTAATGGCATATATGGTGTGGGCTCTACTTTCCTTTCGCTTCTCCATCTAGAGAATTAAACAATTCTGTAATTTTTGTCCAAGTTCACTTAATATTATTCGCTTCGTACCTTTTGTGTAAAAGTTCTGGGTGTGGTAAAAACGTGATTCTCGATATTAATGATACCAGAAGCTAAATTTGTAGTAAAAATGGCTTTTAAGAAACTGGCTCATGTATTGTTCCAGTTCGCGGCAAACTTTTTCTTATAATAAAAGGACCATTACTGTGAATAAAAAATCAAATTTATTAATAGTCTAATTTATAAAATATTGGCAAATTTATCGTCACTCTTGTAGTTAGAACAGCACGGAGAGCCGAGGACATCGTACCGCTCCTATTTTAAAAGGAAATTGTATGCAGCAGGATATTGAATCAGTTTTGTTCGTTAGCGAACGAATTAATTTTGATCATACGAAATACATGTTATGGCATAATTTTTATAATATAATAAATGAATTGGTATCCTGCAATAATGCGATTACAGCCGAATTAATCCTACTAATGCAATTGCTCTCATATCAACTCTGTTTTATGTGATCAATTTTCGTTCTTTAACTAAAGTTAAACTGTTTTAAGAGAAGAGACGTTATTGGCCAATTAAAATTTCTCATAATTTATTTCTCCTCTCCATCAGTTTTTCTCTTTCCCTTCTTTCTGATATCGAAAAATTCAAAATTAAATGTAATAATAGCGTAGTCACTTTAAAATTATTAACAGAATCGGAAGATGATTGATTTAGTATGCGTATCTGCTTCGCAATCAGAAAATAAGCTTAGTTTGGGAAGGAGGAGACTTAATCTTTTTACTATAGATCTGGCCGCCAGAAATGCGGTTGAGGCGATTATTCTTCTCTAATAGGAACAGATATAGAGGAAAAGGAGATCGGGGCCAAAATATAAATGCAAATTGTTCGATTTGCCTGTTGTTCATTGCCTACCAATTACAGAATGTAGAGACGCGCAGAGGAATAATTACGCATCTGTCTGCTGGAAGTACAGTAAGTGTGATTACATGGGGAAGTAGTAATTAACGAACAGCACCGCTGTAGAATATAACACGCGTTTTACATCTCCAACGGATTTCCCTGTTGTTTAAACCGAAAATATTCACGTCTCCACTCGATAATCGCCAAAATCAGATAAAACGTTTACTCATTTTTCATTATATATTGTTTGGTGAAATTTTTGTGATTTAAAATTTTATTCTTTGTTTTAGTTCGTAATTATAGATTTAATTTTTTTTAATATCTCGGATCTTTATAATTCGAATTTTTAAAATAAGATTCAGAAAATTTTTAGCGTTAAATGTTCCTAATAATTTTTTTTTTTTTTTGTATTTTCTTATATCGGCTTATTTGTCGTTTTTCAGACTTAAGCCGATGAAAAATCATCTAGGTTTATTTTTTAGCATAGAGATAATTTAGGAATATTCGTTCCATAAGTTAAGCAAATTTTTGATGATAATTTTTTTATCAACTTCTAATCTCTAATTCGCATCATAAGTTTCATTTAATTGATTAAATTTTCCCGAAGTACGATTATTGAAAAGAATAAAAACCGAAGAAGCCACAAAAATTAAATTTTGGGAAAGTATTAGTTTGTTAGAAATGCCAATTTAGAACATTTACACGCGCACAACATAAAAACAAGCGAACAAAGAGTAAGAGAAAATTTGAAGAAAGACTAAAAAAGCAGAAAAAATAATGGCCGTTTTGAATAAATGTATTAAATTTATTCGACCTCTTAAAGAATGTAGTCGAAGAGAAGAAGAAAAAAAAGGCAGTGGGTTGAATGTCACCGAGAACAGAAAATTCTATCCATTAAACATCAAAACCGTTAAGAAGAAGTTATTTGTTTAAAACATTTTCCAAGTCGTTAGGATCATTTAAGTTATTCTTCTGGCAGTCGTTAAGAAAAGTGTAGTCAAAGCTGAAAAGAACGGTCATCAAAGGTGATGTTATCCGATTCTACTTATCCGCTAGCAAACTTTTATCTTTAAATGCATTTACTTAATGTTTATACTTGAATTCCGAACACGAATTAGTTTGTGCAGACCCTCCATCCTTTACTTCTCCTATAAAAATCAAGTGTTCCCTGTGGAGTTTGACACGCTTTACTTTTCCTTTCGGGTAAAAATCTATGCGTAACGACACCCCGGAGACTTAAGCCATAGTAATGATCAAAAAAGACGTTTTTAAAATCGCTTCTTTCTCTCTTTTTTTGCTTTCGATACTTCTCCGAATGAAACCAAATAAGAACATTATTGTTAATTTCCCCAAAATATAACCAAACCGCATTATCTCACCAGAATTTTAACTGAAATAAAAATAAAGCGCTTAATAATTCTATGAATAAGCTACTTCCCCAACTTTATCAGTTTTGGATGACACAATTGATGGAATGAGCTTCATTCTAGCCAATTTTCACTTTAATAGACTAAAGTTTAATTTTCATCGTCAACACTGCGTAAAATTACTGTTTACTGAAGCGTTAACGACGATACCGCCGCACTTCTTCTTTATCCCCTACTTCACTATAGCGGATTAGATGAGCTACCTTCTAACCTGTTTCATTATAAAATATGATGACGTAATTTGATTAAAAATAAATTGCTTCACCTCCACCAAAAGATAAGTTTGCTTTAATTTAGTGAAGTGGGAAGAAAAGTTGGTTAACAAGATGAACGATATTAGAAGCTATTAAAGTATGGCTTATCCCGATAATAGAAATCTTTATACGTTGAAAGATCAAAATTTCATTCGCCTGTTTCAATTTATAACCGTGTAAAAAACTTACGCTAAGATTTCTTTCAAACAGACTTACTGTTCGCAGTTACCATCTCGGCATGGCCTGCCATTCATCCTAAGTCCTTTTACTATAAGATACATCGTCGCATTTTAATAGTAAAAACTTTGACAAATTTCATTCACAAACTGATGGCATTCAAACCAATTCAATTATCCATGAATTAGTTAAACATGTAGCGAGTAAATTAATTTTTGCTTTATAGTGAATAAAAACCTACCAACTTAGCCTAAGAATTTTAAGAAATTTTTAAAAATCAATACTCCGTACGAGAGAACTTTTAAATTAAAAAAAATATCCTAGGGGATAGTAAGCCAACTTTTTAACATAAATTCGATTTTTGGGCCTACTAATTTTAACGATAAACGACGGATAAAATAAATGCTGTTAGATGGAATCCGGAATAGTTGTAAAGAAATTGAAAACCAATCTGTTGTTGGACAATAGAGAACAACTTTTAACTTATTTTCCAATAAAATAATGGCCATTAAAAATTCATGGAAAACATTATTTTACAGGAAAGTTTAAAGATGGAAAAGCGAGTAGTTTTAAAGCTGGCGAGTTCTGAAAATACTCTTGTATTACTTTAAAAGATTTTTTAAAATGAAACCATAGTTGGAAATAATTAAATACTTATCAGAATAATATTTTGTTATAAAGGAAATCAGTTCTTTATTAGAATTGATTTCAGAATTCTCATAACTAACATTAGAAATATTTATTTTTCTAATAATTCAATTTTAATAGAGTTTATGAACATCTCTTAATTTAATTGCATTAAAAGAATTGGTGACAAATATTCTTACTGGTAACTTTACCATTTTTCTCCTAGAATTTTCTACTATAATTCACTCGACAAATCCCCACTGGTGTTTTACTATTTACCAAAGGCTCGCCTTTCCTCGATACACAGTATTTTTCATTAACGAGCGGTTTCAAATCTTATATTTTCATAAGAATATAAAAAAAAATTTAGTAAAAGTTACCAAATCGATATGGCCAAAGATGCCTTGGTATGTAAATGGCTCTATAGTATAAAGCAGAAGAGCAAAAATCAACTCCAGTCTGGTAAATTTCTATTCTGGGCCAGGCGTGTACTGGAAAACTAGTTACGGACTTATCAGTTTTTGCAGTAGGCTGAGGCTGAAAACATTGGCCAGTTGCAATTGTTAACAATGTTTAAGTTTTCCGTTTTGGTTATTTAATTACTGGCAGTAGAATAAATCGAGCGAATAAATACGGCCATCACGGAGAGTTCAGGTCCAGCAGTGATTTAAATAGACCAATAAAAGAGGCATTGTTCGAAGTCGAATCCCTCCAGTTACAATGCAAGACTGGTACGTGTGGCCAGAACGATTAAAGGAGATTCCTGGATTAGATTTCAAATTCCTATTATTCTACTCCACTTTACAGAACAATAGAAGCTTTTGTATCCATCCAGTAGTTTTTCCTACACAATTCTTATATTTAGAAATAAATAAAATCCCTTTTATTTAATAAAACTATATTAAAGTAATGCGATCAAACAATTTATTTTACAAAACAGAACCGATTTTTTTAGAAATTTTGCCAAATTCACTTGTAGTTTTCTAGTAAGTTCACAAATAACATATAAACTTATTTCTCTTTTTGTGTGCGGACTGTGTTTAATTAACCCATAATGTCTGGTTTTAATTACAAAAACATTTATTTAACATATGTTTTTGATATAAACACGCCGAATTCGGTCAGGCAACATTACTTTTTTATCAATTTTACATTCTCCCGATGCCAATGAATTTAAAGATTAGTAATATTTACTGGTTTGTTTCGTTTCTTACCGAATAATGATTTTTTTTTTATCTTATAGAGTTTATTTTATATAGCGTGTGAAAGAATTTAGATGGCAAAGTGAGAAAAAATTCTACATGTATATATATTCTCTACACGGATTTAGAAATGGATCGAGTCTATTGTTGGGCGAGAATTTCAAGCGGTAGCAGGAAAAATATTTGACTAAAAGCGACTGTCACTGGCCTGGGTTAACTCACTTTTTCCGACATTTGTTCTAATATGGTTCTGGCTTTTAGCCGAGTGCCAGAAAAACAGTCGTTACTAAAATGAAATGAAAACTTACTGGATTTTAGGAAAAACGAAGTCTATCGACTATTAACAGGCGAGAAAAAGTGTCAATGAATATAAGCCAAATTTTATATAAGATTTATATTGGCAAATCCAAATCTTAGCTCTTATGAGTGTCACGTACAGGAACATCTAGGTATGAAAGATGATATGGTAATGACTGAGGGCATTATAACACCATCCATTCTCTTGATTTTCTCTACCATTATCGGCATTTTTGGACACGTTTGCATTTCTATAACTACATCTCTCGAATTTCCTAAAGTTAAAGCCATTATTAGCCTAATTATCATCCATACTCTTAACAATTATGCGATTTTTAGATAAAATCTTTTTATTTTGTTTTAATTTCTACGTTATCCTTATCAGTTTTTCATCCACTCACCTACAAAACGCCACAAAATTTGAATTAACAGAATAATTTCTAGGCTATCGAAAAGAATAATGGTAAAATGTTTGGTTTATTGAAACAGAGATTAAGAATTAATTAAGAACTATCTTAAAGTTTAACATAAAATTAATTAATTTAGACGATTGAAATAACATAAAGTATATATTTACTTATACTTTTGCCTTCCTTAACCACAGGCTAGAACTAATCAACATTAATTTTTATAAAAAATATCTGGATGTAAATTCTTTTTTACATATCCTAGAATTTTTTATGAAAATCTAATTTTTCACCAAATGATGATTATAATTAACATCTTATTTTTTAAGATGGGTTTATTAGTTAGGAAAACTTTAATTAAATAAATTAAATACCGCATTTGCATTTATGTATCTGTTTTTTCAGTCGATATCGATACAAACAGAATTATTCGGATCCAAACTAAATCACCAAATTATTAAATTTTTCACGGAACTTGAAAGATTTACGTATAATCCGAATGATTAAAAACATTGATATTAATTTAGGTACGAAAACTGAAGGTTGATTATGTCAGAGAAGAAACACGAAAACATCTCGTCTGACTCTCCGTATTCACCATATGCCTTGATGTGTTGTTTATATCATAAGGCACGCGGTGAATGCCAAGAGGAAGGCTCAATGCAACTATAAAAAATGTCCAATTTTAGTTAATGCATTTATTTTCTAGTTGATTTATATCTTTATCATCCGAAGATGAAAAAAACGTTGGGTTATTATGTACATTTCTAGCGTTTTCCAGTTCGTTCCGCCACAGCGCTATAAGCGGTTGGGTTCCTTTCAGGTAAACAATAATTAATACTTAAAAAAACTTTATATTTTCAATGAATGTTAATGCTATAAAAATAGTGGTATATCAGTAGGTATTTCTTCCAGTGTTTGTGAATGTCTATCTACATTTTATTTCGTATTAAAAGCGCTACAACTACAATTCAACTTGTCTGTCCGTTGGTCGTCCAATCGGAGATGGATAGGCTAAGTAATGAGATTCAAAATCGTTAATGGTAAAGTTGATATCTGTGCATGGTTTTTATTAAATTAATTTTTGATTTAAAAACAGTACAGTGAAAGATTTTTAATGTTGTTGCCATAAATTGTTAAATACTTTATGATAAAATATTATATTTATTTTCTCAATGAACTGATATTTTATAGTTTGAATCGATAAAATATATTATTTATTAATTTAGCGGTAAATCTGTTTTGTTTTATAATAATAATAATAATAACAACAACAAAAATAGCATACATCGATTGAGATGGTTCAGATACAAGATTTAATTAGTACGCTGCAGCAATTATTTTTTTAACCATAATTAATGCCTCGTTCAAATTATTTCTGGTAAAATTGTTATCGGGAATTTTTTATTTATAACACTAAGAACACTAACAATTTAAATTAAATACAGTCTATAGTTTTTTTTTTTTTTAATATTTTTCACATTATTTTAGATGGATAACAGGGATATGTCTAACATGTAATGGACTAACTGTTAAAATCATTGATTAGGTTAATACTGATCAAAAAAATGGTAGAAACTTGTTTGGTTTAGATACTTTTTCTTATGGAAATTGGCTGAACAAAAATTGGAATAATGTAATTGTCAAGCTGTTTATCGAATAATTTTTATAAAAGATTACCTATCGCGCATCAAATTAGGCATTTGGAAGTTAGAAGGATGAGTTCTTCTTGTATCTTTAAAATAAAAATGTTTTGATCTACTTTAAAAACATTTTTAAGATAAAAAAAATTAACGATTACTTCGAATAAGATCAACAAATCAGCAGAGAATTTAAAAATAAGAAAGAAAACGACATTAAGTTTTCTGAAAACTCTAAAACTTTAATGAAGATTTAATTTCCAAGTAAACAACGAAAATAATCGGATATTTTAGTTAAAATTTTAATGAAAACAAAATAGCTTGGTCAATATTTAGCTTACGCCAAATACAGCTTTATTATCTAACTTTCTTCGAGTCTACTTTGGCAAATTTTATTCTGTTCGAGCTTATAACTTATCGTATTTGTACTATACATTATTCGATTTAAGCCGCTTCTTCAAATTTCAAAACTTCAAATAAAAAATTTGATTGGTAAAATTGATCAAAATTCTCTTCTATTCAAAAAAATGTCTCCAAAAATTCCATATGAAAAAGTTCAGGAAACAAAGGAAAGATAGCTTTATATTTCACTCACGCTTACGTGTAAAATATAATTTATTCAAAACAATACTAGGAATGAAAAGAGTAGAGTATAAATGGGAAAGATAAACAAGTGCAGCCAATGTGTGTATTTCCTCACTAAATACGCACCCATTGATTTCCGATAAAGCTCGTATCTCAGACATTCTTGACCAAAGCAAAATCGATAGTTCTCCTCTTCGGCTTTCTAGGAATAGATCAACCAAATAGTTTAAACATTATATTAATTGTTAATGAGGGTGCAAATTGCGCCTAGACCACCAGATCGATTTACAAACTTACAACTGGAAGAAGTATATAAAAGCAGATTTTAGAGAATGTTTATATTAAAATCATTTATTTTTCCAATGAAGGGTGTGCCTTGTCTTCTTTAAAAATTGATCGCGTGAGGGATTTGCTCGGCCACACCTCTTCCCCTTAACCCAGTTGAGAATCTGATTCTCAGAATAAATAATATTCAAAATTCTCGGTTTTAAGGTTTCTGTTAATGATAAAATTCATCCTCTTTCTTATAAAATCACGTATATAACTTACTTAGTAAAAATGGCAATAAAATCATCTATAAAAAATGCCGTATTTTGAATCATAAATCCTAAGCTTAAGTCAATAAATTATAGGCTTATAATCTTTCATTATCTCTTATTGGAAGAGAGGTGACTTAGAAAATCCAGATGGTCTACTATCTTATATCTATTCTGCCAATAATCTATTTTTATTTAATACCAAAAAATATTAAATTTATTTTCCTTCCGTATTATTCAAATTTTCTTTTTACTAATATTAGAAATTTTCATCCCGACTATTTAAATTTATAAAGCTATTTTTATGGAAAATAGCTTAATATATTCTTGTGTTTTGTCCGATGTTTATCCACCAGATATCTCCAAACGCAATGGTGGTAGAGCATTAAATGTTATTCGATCATTTCTTATTATCCACGGTACATGCCTATTCATTTTGACCATCCTGTGTGGTCTCGTTACCAGATGACCACCGTTCGAAATATTAAAATGCCAGAAACTGTTGGTCAGCCGTCGATATCATCACCACACACAAAACAATATTTTATTTAAAGAACAATATTTCAGATAGATTTTATAACAATGGTTTTATATACAGTAATCATTTTTTACCACCACCCGCAAAATCTTTCAGAATAAAACATGGCAGGGCATTTAAGTTTTAGATAAAAATTCGTTTTTAACCAAATTTGAAGGTCTACCATTATTACCAGATGACGGCCGTTTGAAAATTTTCAAAATTCCTTCAAATTATTTGTCGTAAATGAATTACAATAGGCTTTTTTTGGTAACATTTAGTGTAAAGCTATTTGTCATGGGTGAAGTTTTATATCTGTATTTTTTGTTTTATCACCAGTGCTGTATCGCTTACAACGCTATAAGAAAACATACGATTTTATAATTTTTTGGTTTTCTATAATTTTTAAATAAAAATGCTTTTTGTTTTAACTGCTAAAAAATCTTAGGCAGTTAAAATAAATAAATATTTATTTTGATTTAATAAAAATTAACATACAATAGTTAATATAATAATTAATTATAACTTTACTGTAAAGCTAAACTCATAAATTTTATCACCACATTTTTAAACTTTCACACGCTATTACGGAGAATCGCGCATAAAGCTTTAATGGCTAAAGTACAAAAAAACAAATTTATTTTGGCTAAAATCATTTATGATAATATTTGCGTCTGCAGTATTCGTATTCTCCTATAGTTTGCTATGTAGTGGAACCGGGGCAAGAAATAACACGAATCGGTTTTAGCAGATGCCAGTACTCGTCCCTGTATTCTCAAAAATCTTGAAATTATGCACCGAAGACGCATTGTACAGAGAGTTATATGATCACATTTTTCTCATTTATCTATGACAAATAGAACGCGATTGATTGGGTAAAGAAATATTTAATTATATAAAAAAAAGAGTTTAGTTTAAAAGTTGCTATAAATCTGTCAAAGTTATTAATAATTATTCCTGTATAGCAGCCAGGCCATAGCTTATAGGATAGTGGTGTAAACTAGATTATTCTCGTATTATATGTTAAGTCTAACTGTGATCGGGATGCTTTCCAAACCAAAATGGTGGAGCTTGGGCCAGACTGTAATACGAAGCGTAGAGGCGAGTTGTAACAGTTTAAATCAATGGCGCCATTCGTAACCGTCAAATATCCAATCAGCAGCAATTCGGATGAAGAAAATTACTTTTGTTTCGTGTATGATGAAGAATATAACAGCCGTATCGAAGAAAATAGATCCAACGCACTGTATATAAGAAAGGAAGTTACGAAGAATGCGCGACTAGTAATACTTTGTCAGAAAGCGTGATTTTAAGTATTCGGCGGAGGACTAAATCGAAACTTATTAGGCTATATCTTAAAAATTTTAGTGCAAAAAAAAACTTGGACACAGACTATATTTAAAATTGAAATTTTGTAGTATTGTGACATACTTATAGGCCTACTGCCAAGTATGTCACAATACTACAAAATTTATAACCTAAATAACAATACTATAACCTTATAAATGTATAACCTTTATAACAATGCTATAACCTGTCCGAAGAGCGGAACGGGTTGTAACATTTGCCGTCGTTCGGAAGAATATTTTAAAAAATATTAATTTTAACGAAACCTATGTTGAACTGATAAAGAGATTATTGAATGGTCTGGGCCACGACATATTTGTTTTCCCGAAATTGAAATTTTCATAGATTCGAATAATTAACTTATAAAATAAAACTGTTACAGGTAGCTCCAGTCTCCCTTAATATAATTTAGACATCATACTTCTTAATAAATTTTAAATAACTGAAGATTTTCGAAAACTTTTTGAAAAATTTCACCAGAAAATATTTTTATATATATTTCTTACATAGAAGAAAATGAAACCTTTTCTCATAATTTATTGTTTTAATCGATCCCATAGATCATACGCATTCACTGGTGCGAGTACCTACATCTGCGTAGATAAATTTCTGGCCTAAGACAAAAACGGTTCTTTATAGCTCATTTTAGACGCGTGGATCCAAATCGATACTGGAAAATAAATTCAAATGATCTTCGAGTGCAAATAAGCTATTATTTTAAAGAATTGGAGAATACCGGCTAGTTTTAAATTCACTACAAGTACGGTCTTTGGTTAAAATTTCGAAGGTAATGCGTGTACTATAATCATCCTTAATCTTATTAAGTAGAGAAAAATAAAGAAAATTCCTGTAGAAATAAACCGATAATGATTACCCATAGAAGTAGATCTTGTTGTGTTAAACATAGAAAACAAAAGGAGAAGATAAAAGATAGAAAGCGCACTCCGTATGTTAATATAAGTTTAATGAAATGGTAGAAGTGGACCGGCATCTACAAACACAATCCCATCTATTGTTTACCGACAATCCAATATCCTTTATCCTGACCCTGGGAACATCTAATTCCGCTCCAATGAATGAAGTCCTGTGAAGGAGAAGAAAACTAGGTCGTAATAAACCAACCTTTTATAATACCATTCACGCTTTTATTAACTTCTCTCCACTAAAATTAATTCCAAATTATAACTCTGGCCCAGTAACTTCTTCTTTTCTTTCGTTTTCAGGCTACAATCTAATAAATCTTCTCCATAAGACGCCAGGTCCAAAGCCGGATTCGAAGTCGATGTTTCTGAATGGTACAAACTCAAGAAAAGTTTTCGTAAAAATTCCCAAAGCCACCATTTTATTTTAATCATTTCCAAACTCGATAAATGTATTTTATTAAGCCGATATAAAATTGTTTTATTGACAATAATTTAATTATATTTTCCAGATGAAAATTCAACTTACTAGTTGTTTTTTTTTCTATTTATAAGGTTAGAAAAACTATTAGGTTTTTTCTTCATTTTAAAATTTAATATTTAATGGAAAACGAGTGGTTGCCGAAGTAAAAAAATATCCGTTTTTTTGGCAGTTAAAAAAAAGAAGTTACGGCATTAGCCTTGGAGTTGATCAATTTTATTTTGACTTTAACGCATCATTTTTTCCCCGGATTTATTAATGTCGAAACCCAGCGCCATTTAAATATTACTAAAAGGGAGTTGGGCCAAAAAACTTTTTCTCAAAAAATGCCCAGTCATTAGATTCGAGAAAAAACCGGGTAAAGGTTGCGTAATTTCTCTTCCCGGCCGTTATTTTTATCCAGCTCCAATGGTTTCAGTTACGAAAATTTTGCCCACAACTATTTAGGTAGTGGGCAGAATTTTCTTTTCTATAAATAGACCTAACATTATTTGAATAGGGCCTATATTATCGGGTTGGCATAGATTATCGTTACTTATCGAATTCTAATTATTTTTTATTTTGTTGTCGATATACCGTATTTTGACATAAAGATAAAAGATACGATAAAATTTTCAAATAACCATTAAAAGTTTAAATTGGGAAATAAATATAATTTTGAAATTTTAAATTTTTTATACATCATCATAAAATTAATGAGAATGAATTTATTTATTTATAGTTAATGTCGTTTAATACACGCTTAAGTATATTTAAAGAACTGAAGCTAACCCACTCGAGAATATCACTGATATTTCCTGCCAGTTTCCTATATTCGGATACAATAATCACCTTTTACTCTATTATTAAACACTGCGGGAATTATTTAAAAAATAAAAATTAACCAGGATTCCGGAAAAATATCGAATTCCATAAAACTGTGTCTAGTGTGAATTTTCGACAGAAATGACCAGGTTACGGCGGAAGCCATTTTGTTACCAATATTTATAAAGATCTATTAATTAAAACTGATACAATTTTAGAAACTTATATTTAACTGTAAGCCGATTTAATCATTTAAATCGGAAAGAATTGTAACTTATAAGTAAGAAATTTAAAAATATAAGCTTAGTTTCTCCGGTGATGGGATAATGGCCGAACCTACTCGGATAATTTTATAACACGGCGTTTAATCGGTGCCCAATTAAATACTACATTAGCGCATTAATTGTCAGATAGAATACTTATTTACTGGCCGCGCACCTTTGGCTTTCGGCAGATTTTCGAGCGGCTGAAGATGACACCGGCAGATACGATAACAAGTACAGTAGCCTTACGCTAGCCTTACGCGCTCCTGTACTTGTTATCGTATCGGCCGGTGTCATCCGCAGATGTACACCAAAAGTGGTATGGTGTGTTGTCAGCCGCAGATGTACACCAAAAGTTGTCGAATGGCCGTAAAAGTATTTTGAAGCCAATAGATTAATAAATTACTTTTCTGAATTTCTAACTAGATGCGAGATTTTAAGCCGTGACTATTGTACATGAAGTAGCAGTGATTAGTGGCCAGCAGCCATTTCAAACTTTTAAATGGTCGGCATCGGTTACGTTAAATCCAGAAGTCGACACCGGGGGAATACATACATTGTTAAAATTGGTGTAAATCGTTGATTTTTCCTTATCTGGACTAAAGTTGGCATGGTTTTGTTAATGCCAAAGAGGAACATTTCCTAGTTAAAAACAGGTAATTAAAACTTGACCAGATACGATAATAGAATTTTTATATTTTGTGACCAACCCGATAAAATTCTTTTTTCAATTGATATCTAGTAAGTTCTAAGAGACGTTCATTTTGTTGGAATTTGATAAAACACGCCTAGACTATTTGGTGTTTTCCCATAAATTTGTCCAAAGTGTCGAAGAAGGCTTCTAGGAGTTATACAAAATATACTGGTAGATATTTTATAAGTTAAAATTATTAAGTTTACTGAGGGAAAATTGTTGGCATTGCCATTAGGAAATTAATATGATCAGAGATTACTGAAAATAATGTCTAATAATTACTTTTGAATTTTTATATATAGGATGGAGGAAGACGTCATCCCCATATAAGTTTAATCGGCCATTTTTCTTTTGGCCGTAGCCAGTAAGTCTTACTATAAAATCACTTTTATTCGAAACAACCATACTATTCTACATAATAATTTCCAGCATAATTTTATGAATGTAAAAAGTTTTCGGAAAATATTCTAAAAGCAAAATTTCATTTTTTATTATACAAAAGCCAAAATTGCGTTTTTGGTTTCGCATAAGAAATTCATTGAAAAATCTTATAAGATATTCACATATTAAAAAATTTCGATGGTTCTTGGAAAAGATAAATTGTAAGATTCAAAATTTTCATAATAAATTTGATTTTCATTCAATATTTTCTAAGAAAAGTGACAACGGATGGTCGGTCAAAATTGCTTTCTCATTTGTTTAAGATACGCCAGAAAGAACTTGATTCCTTTTTCTCTTCGAGATTTGGCATATAAATTGTTTATAGACTTCTAAAGAAAATATTGTGGCTTAGTAAAAAGTGCCCTTTCCAAACTGCGGAGAATTTCTAAGAAATTTGCCAATTATTATCATATCATCGAATGGAGGGAAAAGTACAAATACATCTCGATTATAATTAAGGATTCGAAGAAGTGAATAATTACTTGTAAGGATTTCGTCATATTTAGAATAAATAGTTTCGACGATTATAAACTTATTCCCAGCCAAAGAAGTAAAAAATTGTATCGATTTATGAAGTGTAGACAAATATTAATTTACTATTAAAAGGTAAAATATCTTCACCAAAGAATTATTAGAGTGGAAAACAAATAATCCAATTAAATGAAAAAATGGAATATTATTATTATTATTTCCTTTTAAAAATACATAAGAAAGTAACTATTTCTTAAATCACCAAAAAATTAATGGAATTAGGAATTTATGCCAGGTCGCTTCCATCACTTAAGATAAGTGATCCCGTCTTTATTGAAATGAAGATGACAATCTCGGAGAAATAAGATTAAAAAAAGAAAACCAGACAATTTTCTAATCTATTCTATTTATTTCTATTCAGATATTGAAGAAGAAGAAGAAGAGATTACATTTTGAATCGGAGAAGAGAATAACATGGCCATTTGTCCTTCTCAAACTTCATTTCTAATGCCATCGACCGCTTTTACATTTCCATAAATTTCATCCCGGAATCTGATGCGTCCGCAGATTATACTTTTCTCTATCTTTTTTTTCTTTTAGCAGAGGTCTTTGCCTCGATCCTTAAAAAAAAACACTAGAGCCCGAACATGACCCGACTTTTTATAGGCTAAAATTAGATTTAAAAACTCTGGCCTTTTCACCGTAAAATAATTTAATCAAATTACTTAATAATAACATAAAATTGGATGAAATACTACGGCCGAAAAGTATTTTAATTTTAGCAGTCGGCCAGAAAATTATTATCGCTTTACACCGATTTTGGCAAAAAATTCGTTAAGAATACGGCCAAACGAGTATCGTTTCGGCACATAAATGGAATCCTAATAAATTGTTAGATAGGCAAAATCCCTACGAAATTATAAAAAATTGAATGGAGTCGGGCAGCCAATCTTATATAAATGAATGGCGTAATATGTCATTCAGGCTTTTAAACTGGCCAATGATTGATAATCTCCAGGGTGGTAGGATTCCTGTGGCTGTTTAGACAGACTTATACAATTTGAATAGGAAATAAAAGTTGGTAATATTCATTTGGGATTCGATCTCGAATTTTCCATTGGAAGTAACGTCTTCATTAATGTATGCCCGGCTACTAGTATTTAAATGGGTAATCTCAATTTCAACTGGCATCCACAAATAAGGCCAATTGAAATGGCCAAAATGTTAATGCGCCTTTGAATAAGGATATTTTATTGGCTTCTGTTCAAATATTTTATGTAAACGACGATGGAAAAATATTAATGAAAGAGCGTTAAAAACTGAATATCATCCATTGAGCCATTGGTTTTGGGTCGATTCCCGAAAGCCCAGCGCATCTTTTGGAACAGCTGAAAATATGATAGATACGAGTAAACAGGAAAAATACACGTCAATTAAGGTTTTTCTTAAAACGAGTAAATGAAAATTCAGGTAGATAATAACTATATACGCGCTCTAAGAGGTTGTTTGCCTCCACCCCATATCAAATTTATTTGTAATTCTCGCTGTATTTCTGATTTTCATCTGGCAATTTTCCGTCAGATTAATAAAACTTCCATTGGATAAAAATGGAAGTTCTATTATTTCTACCATGGTCTTGAACGTAATATGTTTCGCTTACTATCTCGAAAGATATAATCTAGCTTTTAGCGACAATTTTCTTAAAACTGAATCTCATTTTAACATCGCCATATCTTTCAAAATTCTCTTTCGCCTGTAGTTCGATGTTAATATTATTCCAAAATGGATACGAATGGAAGATAGTCACATTGTTTTTTTTCGATATTTTATACTTACCGAAAGATATTGTGTATCTTTTCGGCCAAAAACCATTACTGACCAAGACAACCAAACAGAAACCATGCGCGTGGTATCTTTCGGGCCAACACTCTATTAGTTATTTGAGAACACATTGGCACGGAGAAGTTTAACTATTTATCTTTAACTGTAAAAATCGGTTAAATAAGAATAAGTGAATCGGTACGATTATCAATTACGCGAGTGGAATAAAACGTGCTTTCGGTAGTTACACATTTTAAAAGCGATAATTTTTTTGATCGAATCATCGATTATAGCATTTCTAACGGTAATAATTACGGTTATCGATTATAGGGGCATAGATGCGATATGGTATACATTGGCCGCTTTCTGTCACTGGCTTACTTTTTCTGACGGTTTATATCGATTAGTCTTTCTCGATTAATGAGAAGTGTAACGTATTTTTTGAGTGAAGCTAAAATTAGAGTTATCTTAAAATCTATAATTCTGGTGAAGGACAAATATCATTTATTATAGTTCGAGTTATCGATTTATTTTCTAGGCATCTGGTGTAAGAATGTAGCCAATAAGAATAAGATACGGTGATGCGTATTTTGAATGGAAAATACGATACACCATAAAACCTAACTGGAGTGGTGGTAGGCTAAAATATGGTTTGGCCAAATACTCTTAAATAGTTTTGGTAAATTATAAAATACACAATGTCTATAATAATTTGCAGGACATTGTAGATTTTCTTCTTTTCAAAGGCGGAACGAATTTTCTATAACTCTTCGATGGAAACTCCTTTAAAAAAGTTTGTTTGAAAATTATAGAAATAACTAATGTTTATCTATTAAGGCGCTAAACGTTAAATTATTAAAAGAATATTTCATTGGATAGTTATCTGTTGGGATGGACGAAAAATTTCGATATATAATCCGTAATATTATTAAAAAAAAAACTAACCGAGTCGAGCGCTTATCGCTTCTGGATAGCGGTAAGAAAATAACATCGAAGAATATAAAATTTTATAAAAATTACTTTAAAAAATGTGTATAAATAATGGAGATAAATTGGAAAAATCGGGATTGATAAATAAGAAATATTTAATAAAAAAGGCATAAAATATATACTGAACAGCCTACTCACTCTTCCGCTCATAAATGTCGACAATTTGTTTTTTGTCCGTTAATGCCAAAACCAATCTTTTTTTTTTTCGTTTGTTTAGATGATTTTTAATAATTTGAAACTAAAGCGTATTTTAGTTTCATTTCTTACGGGTTGTCCAATAATGTTATTCGAATGATGGAGACAAAATTGATTTTAATGAAACTCGACATTTTATATGGAAATGTATTTTTTTTTTCATTTTAACTTTAATTTCGCTATATTTAAAGAAATTTTTGATCTTTCTTCCGAGGATTTTAATGAAATTTAATATTTCATATCTGGGGTACGGCAGTGCCCCCGCCAAGTCGAGCGAGCACGGCCGTACCATCCTTTTCTGGAAGCAACTCGGGGTACTTTTGACAGCTCCATATCTTTGTGTCGGAGTAACCCAAGAACCCGAAATTATTTTTACCTAGAGTAGTTGGGAAACGGAACGAAACCTCTAAATTTCACACTTGTATCTTTTTTAATTGAAAAGATATATGTACTCAAAATTTCGTTTTTTTCGACACTGACCCATCATGAAAAATCAGTGGTACTTCTAGCGGCCCTAGAAACTTGAAATTTGGGATAAAGACAGTGTTTAGAGTACAAAGAAAGGAAAAATTAAAAAATCCGGAAAATCCGGAAAATCCGCATTCGCAGCCGCAATAACATTGACGTTCCCTTGTTCGCTCTTGGCAATCTTATTTGTTATTCTATTCTACAAATAATAAACAAAGACTCACAAAAAAAGTGAAATCTAATCAAAAAATATTTCATGTAAAAAATGTAGCCAAGTCTCGTGCTTCTTTATCCGTAAAAGGTTGTGAGATATCATGAGAGCCAAGTCTAGCGCCCTTATTTACTCTGACACTTTTATTCAC
>WUQG02319813.1:0-19004 GCA_011317285.2 Androctonus mauritanicus | reverse complement strand
TACGAATTTAGATATAACTCCTCATATAACTCTAACTCTTCCAATAACTCGAGATGGTGAATACGGCCGTAAGAGAGAGAGAGGATAAATACAACTAGTTCATTGGAAAGGATGATTTGGAATTAGACTATTGTAAAATGCTTATATCAACTTCAAATAATCTAGATATATATATATATATGAGAATCACTGAAGTTCTCAAAAACAAAAAGCAGGGGGAATAAGAAAATAGGCCAAGTTAACTTTAAGTTAGCATCAAGCAAGTGAACTGCTAGGTTACATATGCTAATCAAAAAAGAATCTCTGTCAGGTGTGTGCATTGTTCATCACATATTTTTCATTTCTTTTCTTTAACACTTTTACAAAGGACTTATTGATGGAATTTCATAACAGAGAAGTTTAGAGTCAGTTAAGAATTAAACCGAGTAAAAAAAATGAGACCATTGTCCCTTTGCAAGATGTTCTATCTTGAACGAGAATGAGAGGCTATAATAATATCATGGTATCTCACCATTATTCCATGGCATCTCATCTCAACCATTGAAAAAATTTTCACAGCAGGTATTAATTCTCCTAGTGGCATCTCACTGCATATATTAATTTAACTCGTTACCCTTTATCCTTAACCCATTGCCGGATCCTTACAATTCTTAACATCAATACTAACCAATAAATCAATTTTCGTCATATAGTTTGGGAAAGCAAAAACATTAATTAAAGAATTGAGTATACTATTTATTGGAATTTCCAATAAGTACTAATCATTTTATTTTAAATAAAGGAAATGAACCTATCTTCATTATTAACAACAGAAAGATCATCGATCTAATGTTAAGATTCAAATACTGGTACTTTTGATCTAACTGAAAATTGGCATATATCTAGTGAACCATCTGCCTAAAATCACAGATACATTTGCTTTAAATTAATAGCTATGATATCCAGTCAGGTAACATATATAAACTCAAGGAAAACTAATTGTTTTTTATAGGTTCAATCTTGGAATTATTCAGAGTAAATTTTGCTTGATGTGGGTGTGGGGATGACTGTTGATCAGATTCATCAGATAATTTTCTTGTCCTAGTATCAAAATTGTGCAGTTAAGATTGCTAGCACATCAAGGCAAGCTTCTTAGTGGAATAAACAACATGATAGTTTTAGACTAATGTTAGAAAGCTTTTTAATGAAGTTAAGAGGACAAACAAATAGGACACAAACAAATGTGCTATCACCTGTTATTTTATTATAACAGGTGATAGCACATTTGTTTGTGTATAGTCTTAGGAAAGCAAAATGGTCTTCTTGAAAATGAAATTATCAGGGATTTCAATAAATACCTAATGAATACAGATTAATGAAGATAATGTTTAAGAAGAATTATTATAAAGTTAATACTATCAAATTGCCAGATGGCAGATTGACTAGTACTTGCAAGGATAAGTTCTTTTCTACTGCTTTAACACTTTTAAACATGCATTAACTTGAACAGAGATTGAGGGAGCACGAACGAGACATAAATAAAGGAAGAACAAGTAGCTTCCGCCATTTCACTTGCAAGTCATTCTCATATGTGCTAGCATCTCACGCATATGAGAACGACTTGCAAGTGAAATAGCAAGAAGCTAGGATAGTAAAATCTCTAAGAGAGGAGAAACATGGAATGATGGCGGAGACCATGAAGATTTTTACAAGAGAGAAAGAGAAAGACCTGGTGAATGACCACCCCATGAAAGAATTATCAGCACCATGGAAGTATCTTTTAAGCAACATGGCAAACTAATCATATGTGAATGTTACTAACAATAGAGAATGTATCTCCTGCGACCATTCTATACGAGAGCTTTAGAGTTGAAATTGAACCTTTATTTATTTATATTATTTATTTATTATTTAACCATATATTTGTAAGCAGTATATATTTATTTGTTTATTTTTGTTCCTTATAGTTGTTATAGTAAGTGTAATAACGTAACTTTGTTCTAGAAACGTTTAAGTTCTTTTGGTTTAAATTTAGTGTGTATTGCCTGATGATGATGTCCTGTACGTCGAAAATGTTCATAATAAAGAATTGATTATGGAACCTTTCATCTGTTAATGCATTTGCAAGGATTTATTAAAGGAACTTTTTCTTACTTTGATTGAGGGGTGATCATCTTCACAAGGACAATCAATCTTAATGGGTGTGTTTATCATGACTTGAGAAAGGTAATTTAAAATACTCAAGCTTTTTGAGTTACAAAATTAATTCATATGTAAGTTTTCAAAAAAACTCAGCACTTTGGCAGGAAATCGATAAAAAACAACACATTTATTTTACTAGAAGAAGCGCTTTTGATTCTCGTACATGAATCATCATCAGCTTCGAAGATTTTACAGAATAGAATATCGAATACATAAAACACAATTCATATGTTTTATGTATTCAACGTTCTATTCTGTAAAATCTTCGAAGCTGATGATGATTCATGTATGAGAATCGAAAGTGTTTCTTCTAGCAAAATAAATGTGTTGTTTTTTATCGATTTCCTGCCAAAGTGCTGAGTTTTTTTTTGATAAATTCATATTTTTATTAAATCAATTGATCTTCTTTAAAGATATAATAAATAATTAAAATAATAAATTGTTATTTATAATAAAATTATTAAACCAGAAAAATCTTTTCAGTAATTAAACACACAAAAATGTTTATCTAATATTGAAACAATTTATTTTAATAAAAAAATAAGATATAACAAGAAATACTCTATATCTAAAGATCTATATTAAAGTAATATATCATTTTTTAATTTATTATATCAATTTATTTACTAACAGAGTTATAAATTTTACTTAGGCAATGTATCAAGCTATTATTGACAAAGTATCTGAAGAAGAAAAAGAGCACAAAACAATGTGAGAACAAATAATAATTAAATTTAATCATATTTTGAAAATTATTTTGCATTTAATTATTTTAATTGTAATAGGTAATTCTAATGTTTATATTTTAAACTTATTGAATTTTAAGGAAGAAGAAAACTACCAAATATTTCATGAAAATAAAATCCTATTACTAAGTAATCTTAAAATATTTTGATATTTTAAGTTCCCTCTGTCCCCTTCTGTAATTCAGCTGACAATCCACAGGTTTAGGTGGCATGTGATAGGGCCTGAAGTGGCATTGTACTAGAGAATGATTGATTGACAACTGATGTTAAGAAAAATTAATCACAGACATAACATCCATGAATTCTAAGGTGTCTTTTATTAGAGAACTATTTTCTTTCTTCTCAAATCATAAATTAATATAATTGCTATAAAATATTTACCAATTAAAATTTACAATTAAATCATACATTTCATTCCATATATTGAAGAATACAGTAAAGATACTAAAAGTATTGAAGATACTAGTATAAATAGTATTTTTACTATTTATACTAGTATCTTTAATATATAGAATGAAATGTATGATTTAATTGTAAATTTTAATTGGTAATTGTTTTATATCAATAGTATAAATAGTATTTATGTTAGTATTAGAAACAAAGTACTCTAGGAATATAACCCTGATTTATAAAACTACGTCTATGAGATTTCTGATTATAGTTAATGTCATTTCAATTAAAGTCAAAATTTCAGGAACTTAATCTGACATTAATGAAGACCCACTGTAGTGGTTTTATTTTTCCATTATATTAATATATTGCATTAACTATCATAATACTTATTATTAAATCAAACTGAAATTAGCTTGTGACTGGAATTGATTTATCATTAACACACAATTTCATTCCTAACTTGTAAAATTTTCAGATTACCAAATAGATTTTTCCCCAAATTGTTAATAATTTCTGTTATTTACAATATGATTTAATGTATAAACATAGAGTTAGTTAAAGCATTCTATGCTTATACATTAAATTACTATATGATAAAAACCAATTTGATATATATAAATTGATATAACTACACATATTATATGATGATACATTATTTTTAAATTAATAAAAGATTTATGTATACATTTTTCATGAAAACCTATTTATGTATGATGTCTTTTTATTAAAATTATACTAGATAAAATACACAGTTTTTTCTCATTTAATTTCTTATTTAAATTATAGAAAGGTAATATGCATAAATATAGTACAAAGTAAATTCATCTCTAAAATTATTATAAGAATTTAAATAAGTTGAGTTTTAGGACAAATACTTGGAAATTTTTGATTTAATAAAAATTTTTCAGTGTTTTATTTATGATGTATTAAAATTATAAAGAAGTCAAACTATTCAGTTTATAAGAGAAAAATTTAATATGTTCATTGCTTTTATTCAAGATTTATATAAAATTAGAGATGCTAAATAAGCATATTTTTTATTTTAATCATAGTTAGTTTTCAAAAAATTAGTAATTATAAATATTTACAGTGTTTTAATGGTAGTTGGTGCTGGTAGAGGCCCACTTGTTCGTGCTGCTTTAACAGCTGCTCGTAAAGCAGAAAGAAAAATTAAAGTATATGCTGTTGAAAAAAATCCTAATGCAGTAGTAACGTAAGTATTATTTAATAATTTATATTTAATTTAGAATATTAAATTTATTTTTAAAATTTTAATGTAGTTTACAAGCTCAGCAGGATGAAATGTGGGGTGAAAGTGTAACTGTAGTGAGCAGTGATATGAGACATTGGAATGCTCCAGAAAAAGCAGATATTTTAGTATCAGAATTACTTGGGTCATTTGGTGATAATGAATTATCTCCAGAATGCTTAGATGGAGCTCAGAAATTTCTTAAAGGTAAAAATTATATATATTCAAAAGTGTGAAGTAAAAGATAATTTATCATTTTGAGATGTCATAAGAGAACATTTATTCAAAAGATATAGCTGTATATCCAGTTAAATAAATTTATTAAAAAATAAATAATTAATTTAATCAATATCATTTTATTAATGCTATGCATTCTCAAATTTTTAGTATTAATGTTACATAATTATACATTTTAGAATTCTTGTAAATTGTCCAACTTGGTTTTAAATTGGGTACAGCTGTAAAATGTTGACATTTGTATAGAAATATATATTGTTAGGACATGGACATTGAAGATAAGTTTTCTTCAATATATTTTCAATAAAGAATTGTCATAATCATTTCATTTTATAAAAAATATTCTTTGATACATTTGCAGTTAAAGTATTTTATTTTAAAAACTTTTAGCTATTAAAATAATTGTTACTAAAATAAAAAATAGCAGATTTTGACTATATTAATGAAATTGATTCATAATAAATTTTATAATATTGTGCTATCTAGAATTTAAAAAAAAAAAATGAATTTTTCATGACTGTATTATATTTTATAATTTGTTTTTATTTTTAGAAGTGATAAATTTATCATTTATGAAAGTTTTATTCAATATAATAATAGCCTTATACAATAAAACTTTCTGAAATAATAAATTTACCTTTTCAGACAAAAAAAAGAATAATAATATGTTAAATAATACTAGAGCATTAAATTGTTGCCATAATTGATCGAACAATTGAATAAACAAGACATAATCATTTATATGGCCAAATAATGGTGCGTCATTTTTCTCTACTGTTTTTTCAAGATAAGTAAATGTACAATTCTGCACTTATTAGATGCAATTTTAGTATATAGTTTTCAGATTTATTTGAATAATATGCAAATTATTAGAAAAAGAAAAACTTATGAATGTTGAAATTTTTGTATATTTAATTTAATTATATTATTAAAATTATCATCATTGTTGATAATTTTTAAATTTAATTTTTTCGATCTCTGATGAGGATTATCAAAACATAACTTCATCATAAGTAGAGGAGCATTTATTTATTTTAATGGATGGTTTGTTATTTAGTAGTTTCTAAATAGCTGAATCCCAATGGTAAAATTGCAAATTTGAATTTTTTTCCCAACTTTAAATTATTGATGGTATATATGATGATATGATTTCCTTGTAAAAGCAAAAATTATTTTCACAAATCAAAAAACTAATTAATCTAATGCAATTCATTAAGCTGAAAATTCATAAAACAGTCATTTATAAAATTATAGAAATCTATATATTGGAAATTGTTGTTGTTATTTTTTTAAAATAGTTCATAAAAAATTAATGATTTTATTATATAGATGATGGTATTAGCATTCCTGCAAGTTATACTTCCTACATAGCACCAATACATTCTCCTAAATTGTATAGTGAGGTTGCTCAAATGAAAGATAGAGATAAACACCCACTTGTAAGTTTAGTCCATATATAATGCTAAATCATTAATATATTTTGGATATATTTTCTGATAATTTTTTAATTTTAGGCTCCATTTGAAATGCCTTATGTTGTTCGACTTCACAATAGAACTGAATTAGATCAACCCCAACCATTGTTTACATTTCATCATCCAAATCATGGTAAGAAATATATAAGCATATATTCAGAATTATGCTAATTGCAGTTGAATTTTATATTTATATTTCTTTATCACTATATTAAAATGCTTAATATTTCAGCTATGAAGACAGAATATTATATCATTTTAAAAATATGTATATTTTCAATTAAATTTCTTTTGTTTCAGTTTATTTATAATATTAAGAATTGTTTTAAATCTCTGCATTCTTATACTTACTCAATTATAAATCAAATTGGAAGTAACAGCATTGTTAACAAAAAATTATAATCTATTAATATAATTATTTTAAAATACTTTTTTTGGGTATTTTCAATGGTTCACTCCAATCTATAATAGTTTACTTATACTAAATAACTATTATAACTGTGTTCTTCCTGCTTAGATATTGGCATTGATGAGGGACAAAAAACTAGTCTGAAAATGTTATGCCAAAGTAAAGACCTAATATGTACTTGCTATATAGAGCTTGTTTTATTATTTAGTGTTAATAAAAGCAAGAGAATTAAGTGTTTTCTGTGTATAATTTACTTATAATACCATAAATATAAATATTTACATAAAAATAATATATATATTTGTGAGCTGAGAAATTTTTCTGGAAAAAATTTTTGAAGAAAGGGTAGTATACAGGGTATCTCAAAAGATCGTTACCAAATGTAACATGCTGGTCTGTCATACCATGACAAACAAGATTTACATAGGAATTTGTGTCCGAAAATGTGAACGGCAACCGCTAGAGGCCGATGTTCGCAGGCCTATGGGAGAGTGGGAAGCATGATCATTCAGGCTAGGACGTTGCAGGAGAAGGATGAATCAGTTTACTAACTCATCCTTCTGCAATATTCTCGCCTGAAATGATCATGCTTCCCACTCTCCCATAGGCCTGCGAACATCAGCATCTAGCAATCGCCATTCACATTTTCAGACACAAATTCCTATGTAAATCTTGTTTGTCATGGTATGACAGACCAGCATGTTACGTTTGGCAATGACTTTTTGAAACACCCTGTATATGGGCCAATCAAAAATTTGAAAATTTTTTGCCTGATTGTAAAACTTCCTGACTCATTGACATCATCTTACTTTTGTGCTGTCACTGAGTTTATTTTTTTGAATTTTTAATTAAAATATATAAATGCGAATGACTACACATAAAATAATATTTTTGTAAGTATTTAAATACTGTATTGGATACTGCACAAATATAAGCAGAAATATATAAAGTTGTATTGTGTCTTTTTTGTGCTAGTAGTGCATTCTATGAGAGGCTGATCTGTCATATTTATTCATAAAAATATCTAGTTTGTCTTTATTTTATTATAAAAAATATGCAAATGTGTATGAATGCTCATATTTAAATACATTCAAAAATATTAATTTATTGGTAGTTCACAGATAAGATAGAAATGTGTAGACTGATCTTTTTTAATAGTAAACATAGCATGTATCATCAGTTAATATCAGATAGTCACATATGCACTGATCAGCTTCTCTCTCCCATCAGTTCCAGCAAAATTTCCATTGTATGTATTGCTTTGTATTTTTCATTAGATTTTTTTGTTGAAATTCATAAATGATGGAAATTTTTTTTTTTGTCATGTCTACTTAATCTGTTCACAGTGGTAATCAGGAGTTCCAGCAAACACAAATGGCAGTGTCAGATAGTTAATGTGATTTGCTACAAAAAGTTGAAACAAGTAGTTGGTTCTTTAAAAATTATTTTCCATTAATCTAAAAAAAGCTTTTTGAAATTTAATTACTGTGTATTGTAGATTATACTTATTACTATCAAATATCAATTTAAAAAATTTTTCCCATTTTATTTTTTTATTAATATTTTTAAATTTTAAAGTAAGCCAGCTATCCCCACTTAAAACCTCTCCAATTTGTTCCTGGAAAATTTCTGTTCCATCTACTAAGCCCAGTAGTGTATCTTATTGACAGATAAAGTATATTCTGAACCAATAAGAGTAAAAAATTATTATTATAGCTGATATTGTAGAAAAATAGTCATTTTTACTAGAGAAGTTTTTTATTAAAAAAGCATCAAATATTATTGCAAAATAAAGCAAAAAATTATTAAATATCAAACAAACATAAAAATTAATGTAAATAATTGCTTAAAAATGATATCTAATATAAATTTAAGCATTTTTTTATAAGAGAGTGTACATCAATAATTTTCCTAAGGAAACTTGAATGAGATACTAATTTACTAAATAAATTATTTTTCATCAAAATAGGGATGGAAATACATCAATCATGGCTTATTTTATTCAAAAAGAATACAGCTATCAGACAGATATAAAAATTTGAGTGGATGCCTAAACAAATTTGAATGGATTGCAAAAAAATAGTATAAAATTTGATATAAAAAAATGCAACAAAAAGTTCTTTTAAATAAATAAATAAATAAATAAAATTAATTTCATTGTTAGAAAATAACTTATAAACTGTATAAATTGTAAAATTTTCAGATTTCCCTGACAAAAAATAAGTGCGATATGAACAGTTTATATATTTCTGAATATCGTTGGACTTAATATAGAAAACACTAGCATATGCTTTTCAAAGTCAAAAAGTGGCTGGCAGTAAAAGGGTTAACAAATATTTTAATAAAACTGTATCAAAAGGAAATGCAACTAAACATTTCATGACTTGATTGTCCTTCTCGTTATCCAGCTTTTTCTTAGCATTGCACCACAACATTTCAATATTATGAGTTTGGATTTTTGTTTAAGAAGCCATGCTTATTATAATAGGGAATGTGAATTGGAAAATTTTAAAAATTTAAAAAACATTACCTATTTATTTCAACAAATATATGGCTTTCAAATTTTTGCCAATTTTTAAATTCTAAAATAGGTGTTGCCTTTTACATAGCTCAATTCATAAATGAATATATACAGTAAATTAAAAATATTATTTTTTTACAAATATTACTTTCTCATTGTTTTATTTGATGGATTTGTTTCAATTGCAACTTTCAAACATTTTTGAATTGTTTTATTATAAGTAATAAATACTGCATTTCTTCAAAATTTTCTTTATATAATCAAAATAATAATTAATATTTTTAATTAAATATTGCATGATAATTTTTACACAAAGCATTCGAGTATATTAAATAAAAACTGTATTATAATTTATTACATTATATATATATTTTATTCAAATTTTTGTGTTTTCACAATAGCATAAATGTTTTATTAATAGATTTTTAGCATTAAATCATTAAAAATCCAATTCAAAAGTAAATGAAACAAAGCCAAAACATGAGGTTTTGTCATATCTGACTTAGAGGCAAGTTATAATTACTGCATTGCAAATCTGGGAGTGAATAGTCCCTAACAAGGAAGACAATATCAATAATAAATAAATTTATTAACTAGTAATGTGTGCCCTGCATTGCCCAGGCATAGTTTGAAAACATATACAGTATATTAAGAGAAACTTGGCTTTGATTATTTGAATATTGATTTCTTTTAATTTCAGTTGTTGTTTAAAATATACCCTCATAATTTCCAAAAGGGTCAAAAATTTGCTGGTCCTAATTGTTTTTTTTTTAAACCATTTTCCACTGTATCTTTAAAACATATATTTGATCCATGATTCTTTTGAAATTTTGTGCATCCACATAGCCTTCTAAAAATGTGACTTTCATGTTTTATCACTTTTAAATATCTATAATGAATCAATTATTTAGCAAATTATAATCCAGCATAGCCTACATTCCAAAATGTCTGGATTAATTTTAAGATCGTCCTCTTGTTCAGAGAATAATCTTGACTACTGTTTAACTTCTTTTTCCTTAGTGATATTAAATAATGACTATACAGTAAAATATGTTTTGTAAACCTTAAAAACTGTAACATAATTATTATAATTGTACATTATTTTTCATATAAAATTTTTTATAAAAAGAAAGAAATTGCAGATTTTTAATAATATATTTTATTTATTGAATCATCAGCTATGTTTTTTTATTTACTATAAATAATTTTTATATATAACTTTATTATCAAATAAATCAATTTTTTTTTTATAGATAAAGTAATTGACAATACAAGATACAAAATATTAACATTTGATATACAGTATAATTGTACTCTACATGGGTTTGCTGGCTATTTTGAAACAGTTTTATATAAAGACATTATTTTAAGTAAGTATATATGTGTATGTTTGTATAAATATATATTAACATTAATCCTTTTAACTACAAATGAATACATTTGAAATCATTGCAGATGATTTGAATGACATGATATAAATGCTTAAAAATCAAATTAATTACTAAGAAATTAAATTTATTTGTCAGATAATGCAAATATAGTGTGCAAAAAATTATTTTTAAATTTTATGATATACTAAATGTTAAATAGATAGTTCTTCTGAAGAGTAATTTGAAAAAAAAAAAAAGCTTTTGTTTATTGCTAATGCTCTTTCAAACTGGTTGCTTAGTCATATTTTTTTTAGTATCATAAATTACTTAGTACTTGATCTGACTCTCAGTATTTAATCCCTAAATCAAGAACTTATATGAATAAAAAATGTCAGACTTAAATTAAATGGAATTGATTAATATTTTTATCTTTATTTCTTATAATTAAAAAATATCAGAGCTATAACATTATGTATAACTAGTAAATGTGTATGTCAAAAATTACAAGTAAACTATAAAAAAAAGAAAGAAATAACTATAAAATTGGCAACTATCAACTATTGCATCATAAGAATGTTTAATTTAGGTTTCATCAAATGCACTATTATAGATTTTCCCTAAGCATCTATCTATATCTTTAATTTCTTTCACAATGTGAAATGTTTCTTGATTGTTAGCCTCTAAATTTCTTTTTGTTTTCTGCATTCCTTCTTACTTTATAATGATATCTTTTTCTATTAAAGAATTTTAAAATTTTTCTATTTTTGAAACTATTTGATAGCACTTCCAAAAATATTATATTTGTTTGAAAGATTTTTGTAAAAAAATAAAAGACTAAAATATCACTGACCATTGATAAGAAGTTACAAATATACACTTAGACCTCACTTTATATCAGAGATATGTTGTTCAAAAATATGATGCATATTGAAATGACACAAATCAAACTATAATTTCCATAAGAAACTATTGAAATATGGAAGATAGGGAACCATTACTACTATTTTTTCAATAAACAAAAATTTGCAAATGATACTTACATTATGTTCAATACATTTATTTAATATTGGGAGCATTAACTGAATGACACACTATATTGCTATTAAAGGAAAAGAAATACCATGATGTAAAGAATAAAGATGTACAATGCATTTCTCTTCTGCTAGATACTATGTTGAGTGTGTTTAAATAAAAACATAAACTCTCTATAATAATTTATTCATTTGATTAAGAAACTCAATAAAAAAACTATAACAAATATTGAAAAATAGTTGATCAAACATTAACTCAAAAAATTTTTCCTCACACTTAGCAACATTTGTGCAATAGTCAACTCAAACACCTATTTGGATATATTTCAAATCTTTGCTATTCTTCTAATGAAGACATGCAGTCAAAGATTTATTTCCAGCAGAATGGGCCACCCACATTATAGTGTACAGGTGTATAATTTCCTCAACAAGAAATTCCCAAATCATTGGATTGATCAAGATGGGCCAATTGCATAGCCACCAAGGTTCCCTATCACTCCCTTGATTTCTTTCTGTGGTGCTGCATAAAAGACAAAGTATATGTAAAAAAAGATAAGCAGCAAGGAGGAATTACAGAACAAGATTATATAGGCTATAAACACAGCATCAGAGATGTTAAAAAATATTTGAAGAGAAATTGAATACACAGCTTGATATTCTGAGAACAACAAAAGGAGCACATGTGGAAGTTTAATAATAAGCCATCATGATTTCAAGGATTTGTAAAAAAGCTTTTTTTTTTGTTAACAAGCACTGAACTATTTTTAAATATCTGTCATAGTTTTTTCAGTTGAATTTGTTAATCAAAGGAATAAATTATGGAAATCATGTATATTTATTTTTATTTATTGTGACTGTTTACATGAGAAATTTTCATTGTCATATTTTTTCCTCTGAAGTTTAATGTCACTTTCCATCCAGAAATACTAAGTGATAGAGCATTCTGGTGTTCACCATGATCCACTTACACTTCTGGTGGAGTCAGTCATCAGATGAAAGACAAGGCTCAACAAATTGGTCCCAGACCATCTTGAAAAACAACTTTTGTTGAAATAGGATCCAGAAAAAGAACCTACATCTCTAAAAGTTCCCTTCTGAGAGTGCACTCCCAAGAGGGAATCCTTTATAGAAGCTTGCACTCATTCATTGCAACCATCTGGCTGATTATTATGTCGTATTGTATATGGTTGTATTAATAGCAATAAAAAAATATAAGAAATATAATTTTATCAATTTTCTAAAGACGAGATTTTGTTTATCCATGTGTATTGAAACAAAAGTATGTATGCACAAACAAACATGTTAAGAGCAATAACTGAACAGCATGAAGTAAATTCCTGTTTCTATTGAAGGAAAAATGATTCCCAAAAAATACAAATATGTAAATTTATAAGCTTAAAATGATTAATTATTAAGCGATCTTAATTATTTTACAATACAACTTTGGAAAAATGTAAACCAAAATGATTCTAAATAGAATCTGGGTATTTTTTTTGTTCCATTTTATGATTTTTAATTTAATTTAATTTGGGCCATAAAGAAATCACAGATGAGCTCTCTGGTTAGGATAAATTACTTGATTTTTTAAAAATATTTTGAACGACAAATTTTTTACATAATCTTTATTATTTAATATGCATTGCAATTTTGCAATGTAATTCGTCATGTAATGATAGTTAGCATTACTATTAATAATATGGTTGTTATATATTATAATATCTATTATCATATGATAAAAATTATTATGATTATATATTATATAATCATAATAATTTACATCATATATAATATTATTTATAATACTATATATGATAGGACCATATTTATAATAATATTATTGTCACAATAAAATTAAATTATTTATGTAAATTTTACATACATAATACTTGCATTCTTGAAAAATTATATAAGTTAGGAAAATTTTATATATCAAGTACTAAATAATTGTTAAATTTTCATAAATTGTGCATATATATGCCTAGAGTTGCTGAAGCTTGAGATTTTCAAAACCAAAGTCACAAGTTAATACTAAGAGAAAGCTTGAAATATCCAAGCTTTTTTATAAATATTATTTATTAATTCATTTTACTTCAGATCCCATTAACTGGAGTTAATGGACGTGAAGTAAAATGAGTTAATAAATAAATAGAGTTATAACTATAGACATAATGAACAGTTTGTAGATTATTTTTGTTTCACAATACAAGGATTATCTGGATCAAATTATGCCAAAATACATTCTTTATAAACCAGACTACAAAAGGCACTTAGAAGAATCAGATAAAAGTGACTGTTTGCTAGTTTTGTTTGATATTTAATCAATAACATTTAATTAAAAATTATGTAAAAACTAAACCAAATTACAAAAAGCAAAAGTCTAATTAAAATTATACAAAGCATTATGTATAATACTTTTGTGTAATTAGGTAAAAACTAAACAAAACAACAAAACACAACAGCAACAATTCTGTCAAAAAATATAATTGTATAAAATTAATTTATAAAAATGATTTAAAAAACTAAAAATAAGTATTTTATGTAGCATAGCTGATTAAAAAAAAGAACAACAAGATAATTAAAAAGTCTTTTCTATAAGATTTAACCAATTAAAATTCTATGATCATTTGGCAATAAAGGGCATGTAGCTAAAATTTGCTTCTTAATAAGTATAGAATTGCAAATATTACAAATCAGTTGGTCTTCTTTCATCAAGAAATACATAGATGAGTAGTAAATTATGGAATTTGACTATACTTTATAGAATCGTTCTAGAACTATTTCTTTTCTCCTTGATTCCCAGTGTTGGACAATTAGTTTGATTTTATGAAGTCATGGAGATCTAGTTGTTCTGTCACTGTTGTCTTAATTATACTTTCCCTTAATAAAAGACTTAAAATCTCCAGAAAGAAAAGCTAAGTAATATTGTGCAATTCTTTTTCATTACCTGCTTATTCTGGAATAATTTTCTGTTGCTCAGTAGTTACAATATATCAAATTGAAATGACTTTAAAAGTCTTTTTATCTCTTAAAAGAGCAAAGCTCAAATTTATTTTCAAAAAAACTTAAATTTCAGTCATATATTTATTTACAAGAAAAACTCAAGCTTTTTGGATTAAGCTGATTCAAATCAACAATTCTACATGATTTTTATTTCATAACATATATTAATTTATTATTATTATATAATCTTGACAAAAGATTTTTTAGTTTTAGATAAATGATTATAAACAATGTGTGATAATATATATAATATGGCAAAATGAAATTTCAGCATATATGCAATTACAGTATTTATAATAAGACAGTACACTCTTGATTATCCAAGGTTGGATTATCTAAAGTTAATTCAAAACATGGAAGTGATTTTTAATTATTGATGTTTTTATCTTAAATGCATTATCTTAAAGATTTTTAAGCATCCCAGATTCATTTCTTTATTATTTCTTTGATAACTGGCAATCAAAATTAAAATTATAAATATTGTAATAATTTCTTACTGCAAATAAATCACTTATTTCTTTTTTCAACAAATTATAGAGCATTTGTTTATTTGTGTATATGTAATTTATTTATTTTTTAATATTAAATGCACAATATCCATAATTCCAGTTTTTTGTGGATTATCTGGGAGTCAGTTATTTAGATAATTCATTTCCCAACTACCCCAATTAATTTGGAATAAATCATCCTTGGGAGTTTACTATGTATAAAAAACATAAAATAAATTTTATTATAAAATATATTAAATTTTAAATAAATAAATTTATTTGTTTTTGATAAAAGAAATTTATTTTCTTAAATAATTAAATGTATAAAATAATTTAATATTTTTCATATATAGTAAGTTCTCAATTTACAAGTTCCCACTAATGAGTTTCCAGGTTTGCAAGTTTTCAAATATGAAATATTAAAAAAATTGAAAATGTGAACCTTAATTATAATAAATAAATATTAAACATTATTTAAAAAAAAGTATTTCAAACAATATATGTAGTTATATAATGCTGTACAACTGGGTAAAACCATTGTCTGCTACAATATCAGAAAATTCAAATTGTAACTGAAAAGCAGTTGCAGCACACCTTCAGGTTTTACTGGCATATTATATGGATAACTTCCTTTCCTGATTTCTGCCTAAGACAGAGTTCATCTCTATAAAAGCTTATCTTTCCTTACCTATTAATAATAATGAAAAATAAAAATTCTTTAACATTTATATGACAAATAATTTCATTATTATTATAATTTGCTTAATTTTAAAGGTTACGTTTTCATTTCTTTAAATAAATCATTATTTGATCATAAATTATTGATTTTTTTTTTTTTGCCTTAATTTTATTGTGGCCAAATTGCATTGCTGAAAACAGAACCTTGATTTTATTACATGTTTGTGGTAAATTGATTCTCAGTATATGAGTTCTTATTTTATGAGCACATTCTAGATCTGAATTAATTCATAAAACAGGAACTACTTGTACTTATACTCTATTTTAACTTATTTTAAGAATCAAAGATTATATATAAATATAGATATTATTTTAATTATTATTATTATCATCATTAATAGGTATTGTACCAAAAAATCATTCCATAGGGATGTTCAGTTGGTTTCCAATTTTTTTCCCTCTTAAGGTTAGTAGATTGATTTTAAAATTCTTCTTTCTGCTTGTTTTTTAATTAAATTATTATTTTGTTTTTCAGGAACCACTTTATTTATTAGCTGGATGTCAATTAGAAGTGCATTTTTGGCGATGTATAAGTCGGCACAATGTTTGGTATGAATGGTGTGTTGCCAAGCCTTATGTTTGTCCAATTCATAATCCGAATGGCAGATCTTATACAATTGGATTGTGATTTTTTTTATTTAAAAATACAGTATATATATAAAGAACAAAAAGAAGAGATTCTAGAACCAGAATTAACTTTTAAAACAGACAGAAAATGAATTCATTTTCAACTATTTTACTTGCAGATACTGTTATGTGATAGTGTTATGTTGAATTTCTTGGTCTAGAATCTCTGTATTACTGTGATGACATGATTTTATCAAATTGTATTAGAATATACATTAATTGTTTAAAGCAGCTTTGATACAGTATCAGAAAATAGATTGAAAATGATTATATTATTCTGTACTTAAAAGCTAATAAAATTTATTTAATATTTTATGTAGTAGCTGTTAAAAATTTCCAATGTATTTTATTTAGCTAAAAACTCTAAACTTACAATAATTTTGTTATCAATAACTGTAACTGTCTTGCCTATACAAACTTCACTTTATCCTTCTTTAACTTTCAAATCTCAACACAAAAGTTCCCTTACAAACAATTAACTGTAACATAAAATACCAAACTTCCAGACATAACAAAACTGTTGACAACCACCACCAGACGATTAACGTAACAGCAAAACAAGACAGGACAGGGCGAGACTAAAGTGCCTCCTTCCGATCCTTCTTTTTAAATATAACCAAATTTTTATAAATAAATAAACTTTAATTCATAACTATCATTTCCAGAAATTCTTTCGGTAAACAATTTTTTTTTATAATTTTTTTTTTATCACTGTATTTTCACAACTTATTATGATAACTTGTTTTTCAAGCAAAAAATGGCAACTCTCCTCCACCCTTCACACACAAGTACATCAAAGGGAAACAGCAACATCCTCTACATAGATCGGTCACAATCTAAGTCTTCGCACAGTAATAAAATTTCAAAAACTTTTAGAGCAAAAATTAATTTTTATAAATCGTAATCGACCATTCCAGACCAATGATGGGAAATCACAGCAACTGCCTGATGCCAGCAATATCCCTTTGCTGCAAATCCTGACAACTGCCTTGAAAGGGTTAATAATTTTAAACATTTTTTATGATTAAATGTATACTCAATTGAATATATATAAAATAACAGACAGACTGTGAAATTATATTAAAAATAGTACTCTCTAAGTTCATCTATTTGTATTTACTAATAAAGAATTTTATAATTAATAAAGTTCTTCAATATAAAGTTAATTAGGAAGAATTGTCACTGAAAAATTTGGTTTTTCATATATATATGTAAATATATGATATCCCAAATAAATATAATTTAGTCTGCTTAATATTTTATACTAGCCAGGACACCTAGCATTGTCTGTGAATTTATAGTATATAGTAGTTTATGAATATCAAGCCTTATGTCATTATGAGAAAGCAATTAGTAGTGCATTTTTTGTAGCATATTAGTTGGCATAATGTTTGATATGAATTGTGTTGTAAAGCCTTATGCTTGTCCAATTCATAATCAAAATAGCAGATCTTATACAATAGACCTTGGCTATTTATATTATAGAAATTATTTTTTTTTTTTATTTAAAACGTAAGACTTCTTACTGTAAATATTAATTAAAAGTAAACTATGAGCCAAATTTACAGTATATCTTACCTAATTGGCTTATAGTTTTTTATTTAATAATTTATTTATTATGTCATTTAGAAATTTATCAATTTGCTTTTTTTTAATTCAATTTTAGCATTGATTTAGTCAGCATATGATGTCACAATACCAAAACTGAACTCATCCCCTCTAGGCAATTTGTCTCAGGGTATTATATTATGTGAATGATTTGGTATTATGAAAGGAAAGACATCATATAAAGTTTGTTCCTAATAAACCAGTGTGGGAATGCACGAAAGATACAGACAAAAACATTACATTTTATATGCATATATTGAATTTTCATACTGAATTAATATTTTTAATTGAAAAAATATTACTAAGAAACTTTATCTATTAATTAAACCAATGTTATGCAGTTTCATTTTGATGAATTTTACATTTTCCAGTTCAGATAAATTATAATTTGTTGTTTTCATGAAAATCATATACTTTAACAAATATCTTTTATCCAGTATATTAGTTTTATTAAATAGTACTATACAGTACATATGAATATACTGGATTTAAATTTATATAAAAAGTGCCAGGCATCAAATTATTTTCAAAATTAAATATAAATGAAAATAGTTAACTGGAATATTTTTGATTTCTGTTTATACCAGCTGAAAATTTTAATGGAATTTTAGTGTATAACTGTCTAGTTTAAAAGCTGGTTATAACTTTTCACATGTGAAGGCCAATGCATAGTTCATCAGAACAGAAAAGGAAAGGAACGTCAAAATTTCTTCTGCACGGTATTTCGCACATTCATTTTGATGTAGTTCCGTTCCTTCTATTTCAATTTGAAAAGTTAACAGCGCTTCTATTTTTCCTTCGTTGATATCCCATGTCAATGTATATGTTGGCCAATTCAATATGACATCCTAAATTATAATAAATACAGTGAAACCTCTCAATAGCGGACACCTCTGGGGAACAGAAATTTGTCCGCTATTGAGGATAATGG
>WUQG02319812.1:0-47582 GCA_011317285.2 Androctonus mauritanicus | reverse complement strand
ATGAGGTAGCAATAAATGCCGTCACAAAAATTCCAACAATATAACGTAATAATTGATGATGCCAGAAAACGTAATCAGTGTGGTATGACGTTACTCTGACCTAGCACATTGTAATATTATATCACACTGCTAGTATTGCTATGTCGGACATACGATGTAACAATATGGTTCCAATAACATCATCATTATGTGATGTCACAAAAATTGCGATGTAAAATATTGTTATGACATCGTCGTAATTTTGATTTTTCCAGGTTTGCTTACAGGTAAAATACCATTTGTAGCTATCAAAATATCTTACAAACAAGAAACTAATATCTCACTATAAATAATGTGCCAGAAATTCTAGGGCAATGCTAAGTGCACTGGTTAGCTTTTTCATTTATGATTATCATAAATGATATGCTGTATTTATTTGATTTTAATTATATGATTATCAAAAATCGACCCAATTTGTAATTGATATATTAAATAATTGATATAAACAAACTATTTAATCATTTAGTTATTGCATCTACATAAACAACCAAATTCTTTAAATGTATTATCTCAAATAAAAATTTAATTATGTTTATGAACAACATTATCATCAATATTAACAAACACTATAAAAATATACACTACAAATATACAAACACTATAAAAATAGTTTCGTCTCCTTGATAAAATCTTTTATCAAGGAGACGAAAGGTTTATGATTAATGAATTAAAAAAAAAAAAAAAACAAAAAACATAATATGAAAGTTTCAAATTTCCAATATTTTAGAATTACTTTTATAGTATCCCTTCTGTAGTCATTTTAGAAAAATGTTGACAATATTGCAATATCATTTTTGAATTACTAGAAACGAAAACCAAATAAAAATTGACTTCTCTGTTTTATTCATTTATTTTTTTTTTAATTTAATCTTTAGCTATGTCTAAAAATTAAATTAAAAACAAAATTTGTCTTCCCATTTTAATATACTGCATTCATTTTCTCAACATTTTAGATTCGTAAAAATTCAAATGCTCATACATCTGTCTGAGATCGAATTTAAGAATATTATGTTTAAGAAAAGACTATGTAGCATTTAATGAATGTTAATTTATTCTTATATTAACTATTTGTTATATTTTACTCTTTGTGGAAAGATTATTAAATATTTTATTGGAAGAATATAAAGATGAGTTACATCGTTTTGAATTCTTTTTCTAAATTATATTAACGAACTCGCAACACCAGATAAAACAAATCCATTATAAAACTTTTATTATAAAAAACTAAAGAAAAGTATGAAAAATGAATATATTAAGTAATATTTAATTGATATTTACAACATTTGAAGTTAGTTAATTATTTTCCTCGTTTACCTGGTTATGATTTTGTTAACATACGAAATTTCGAGTTCAAAACAGTCTATGTTCCTTACTGAAGTTTTCTAAACCATTTATGACATCATCATTTCTAGATCTGTTTCCTCTATAATATACAAGTTTAAAAATATGCCCTTAAATGCGCTTCTTATAATTAAAAATTGGATTTGTAATATTGCAAAAACTTCATTATCACTTCTTCCAACTATCAATAATGGTTAATTAATTTTTCATCTTATTTTCTTTCGTTCTAATTTCAGCCAAAACTTTCTAGAGATTTTTTTAGCCGAAAACATTTTTTGTATTTTTGCTCATCTTTTGTATGTGTCCATCAATAATCTCTACAATCATTCAAGAACATTAAATAAATAAATGGTATGTTTATACAGTCGGTTCATTATATAACTGCTTTAATGCAATGTACAATGATAAAATATCTGATTTTTAAGCTCTATTATACTATATTTTATATCATGCATAATTATAGACTTATTTAATAGTAACTGCATTTAATATTTACATAGTATTTTTATATAATTCAACTTACAAATAATATTACTATCAAATAAAATTTATAGCAGTCTGTATCATAATAGATGAGTTTGATTAATTATATAACAGTAATGATGTTCTAGAGATTTTTTCAACTGAAGAGACTGTATTTTCAGCTCAATCAATTCCTCTTAAATGAATGTTTGTCTTTCAATTCAGTATAGAAAACCAAATTTATTCTGCTGTAACTAGTCAAGTGCTAAAACTTCATCATCATCATGATGACTACACTTAAAATGGCATAATGAATTACAGGATATTTTTTAAAAATGCATTGAAATGGGTTTCTCACTTGTACTTCACTATATTAATTTTTTTCATCATTGTAAATATATTTAATAAATTAATTTATACAGGTTTGAAATTAATAAAAATTTTTCCTTTATGAAAATAATTATACAATATATTTCAATCAAATATTTAATTAGTAATTTGGTACGACATTCTCCAAGGAAATTATTTCAAATAAAGTTATCAAAATTTTACTTTAATATACGAAAACTTTTCTGGAATGTCCACTAATTGTCGAGTTTATTACTAAAGGAATGAAAGACAGAAGTGTTTCCTCATCATTATAATTCAATAAAAAGGTAAAGCCTTGAATGATTAAGCATATTTACTAGTTGAGAAAATCGATTTTAGATTATATTAAACTTTGATGCATCAGATTATATGCTATAAGTAAGAAATGATACACAGTAATCATAACCTGCTCAGTTCTTAAAATTTTGCATTGCAAATTTAAGTGAATTTTAATTAATTCGAATTTGCGAAATGAATTTTTTAAATATTTTTTTTTATAAAAAAGAGTTGCTTTTTTAATAAAAATATTTTTCTTAAGGATTAGATAAAACAGTTTTAAGTTCCTAATTAAAATAGGTGTACACAATTTATTTCAAGTGTTATCTTTTATTATATGAAATAAAAACAATTTAGTGTATTAAAAAATTATAACGAAGATAATTATAATCAATATAATTTTAGTTTAAATAATAATAAGACGTATAGCATCAATATTTATCTGTATTAGGATAAAACCAGGAGAGATGGCGCACCTTTTTTTGTTCTTGATAAAATTATTAATAATCATAATCAAAAATTTTTATTATTCAAAATAGTTTACATGGAACCATATGCACAAAGTAATGCCAAAAATTAATTAAACAAAATGAAAAAAGTAACAAAATAAACAACTTTTTTCATTTTGTTTAACTAATTTTTGGCATTACTTTGTGCATATGGTTCCATGTGAGCTATTTTGAATAATAAAAGTTTTTGATTATGATTAATAATAATTTTATCAGTAAACAAAAAAAGACTGCGCCATCTCACCCGGTTTCTCCGTAATGTGAATTTTTAATTATCTTAAATAAAACACATCAGCGTCTACGCTGTTCAAACAAATGAATGGCAGTTACTGTATTCCATAATCATTACCATAATGTCATCTTGGCTCTAGAATGTGAATATCCTTAGCTGCGCCGTCTCTCCTGCTTTTACCCTATATTTTGAATCTTTCTGCATTCAATTAAACTAAGTGATTCATTTTCTAAGAATAAAAAAGAAATTCATCAGAAATCATTTGATTTGGTCATTTTTTTTCAGACTGTAAAGGAATATTGTTACATATTTTTAAAAATAAATATCTTTTAAATATTTAAATTATTAAATAGCAATTTTGATATTTTATAAAATTTATTTAAGATAATGCATTAAATGTTTCTGTGTCTGAATCACTTGCACATCCATATACGAACGTAATGATTAAACATAATATTTTATAAATTAACTGAGTTAAGATTCTGCACTAAACAATCTACATGATTAGTTCTTTATTATACATTTTCTAAAGCAGCGCTTTCCAAACTTTTTATAACCGCGACCCAATTTTTAGAACGACAAACTTTCGCCATCCATTTAGCTTTAATGGACATGAGCTGTGGCTGTATAATTACAGAATTTTAATACTTTAAAAACTTTTCGAAACTCACCAAAAATTGGATCACAACCCACATTTTAGTAAACACTAAAGTATCTCCAGCATATCACTCAATGAATCGTATTCATCTTGTTATACAAGTTAAAGTATTTATTGAAATTTCATAATTAATTATGTAAAATAATTTTACTATGTAAACATTGAAGTTTTTCATTATTTGATAAAGGTTTTAATACAATTATTTATTCTTATAATTATGTAGAGTCATTTTCTAGAAAATATTTCTCAAACATTCATTTTTTTTTTTAAATGAGCATTATAAACTGAGTTTTTAAGATATTCACATTTAATTCATTATTTTGATGATAAATAATCACAAGTTGTTTTTTTTTTTACCTTAAAGAAAATTTAGAAATACATATAATTTTCAAAATTTTTACGATCAAATTACGTTGTCAAAACGTAGATGTATATCTGATAAGTTAAATCAGATATTTTAAAATTGCTGCATTCCCCAATTTTCATTCAAGTTAGTGAGAGTTTTAATCACTTGGTATCGTGTTAAATACCAATTAAAACTTAGATATTTCATTTTTATTTTATAACGATATCATTTTCGTAATGTATAAAAAGTTTAACTGATATTTGCAATGAAAAAAATAACATTTTAGTTTTATTGAACAACAATGATATCGATAACTATTTTCTTAGATTTTTATAAATTATTATTTTTCATAAAATAAATTTAAATCAATTTTATTTCATCAGAAAGAAGGAATATATATATATATTTTTAATATTATAAATTACATTTTTCAAAATATATTTTCTTTTTTGTGATTAATATTTTTCAAAGGATTAATTGCTCGGATTTAATTTTAAAAAATAGAAATTTGCTTAATATTATAATTTGTATGTAATAATTTGAAAATTAATCTTATAAAAGTCCAAAATAAATAAATATAACAAAAAATATTTTTATCATTTTTTAACGGAAAAAAAGAAAATAAACTTTGTATTACGATAAATTCTTTAGTTCTCTATTTATAGGTAAAAATATCGATCTGAAGTTATACATCTAACCACTAATAGGTCAGCTGTATAGACTAGTGATGTGACTATCGAGTGAGACAACCATAACAAACAAATAATCTAATATAAAGAATTATGGTACTTAAGTCTATCAAAGTATAAATATTTGAACCACCTGGCAAGTGAACTAAAAATACACATTCGTTTTCTGTACACAAAATGCTTTCTGTATAATGTAAGTTCTTTAAAATTCACAATTTCTTGAAATTTATGAAATTGCTAGCTTCTTAATAATTCAATTATAGCATCACTTATGTTGAATTTCATCCTTCTTTAGTTTTAATATTTTATCAGGAAACATTAATAGATAAATTGCTTTTGCTTTGCTTTTCAAATCTGAGAAAATTAGAGTAGAACGTAAGGAAGGTTAGGTATACAAGCTTCTATACAAACAACACGAATCTCATTTGTTGATGTTAATAAAGCTGATATTATCAATAGAGATAGATACTGAAAAATAATTCAATTAAAATTTATTTTATGCTTAATTTTATGTCATTTTTAAATTTTCATTCCGATCTTTTTTAAATTAATGATAGAATTTGCTCATCAATTTTCTAATTAAATGTGCGCTTGGAAACATTATTTGTCTGGTAAATAATTAACTTTGAATATTTAAGTTCAAATATTTTCAAACTAAATATCGAATTGTTTTCTTTAAAGTGGTTGGTTGTTGTTTTAGATTTCACAGAACTTTCTGCTACATTATTATTATAGAGTATAGGATCAGATATTATAGCATCCAGTAATTTCAGATCTATTACAATCAATCGATAAAGTGTAAATATAAAATAGATATATATTTATTTTGGTGACTTTAATTGCAGAAAATAGATGTTTCTGAACGGAAACTTAATCTAAAATTTTTATTAAGCGATCGTTTGTTTCCATCCTTAGTGATATGCAAATTCGATATCGGAACAATTCTTTAACCTCCTGCTCCTAATACATATTCAACGAACATGTACTATTGAACTATTTACGTTCAACATCTTCGTAGCAAGTTTCCTTAGCTATACATTGGATTGACGAATTTTTAAATTTTTCATTCTTTGCTTTATATCACGTAAGCTGGTATTAACTTATATCCAAGGATCTTATTAAGCGATTTTCAGTTTCGTGTTTCATCTAATTTCTTTATGCTTAAGTTGTTATTTGTTTTTTTTTCTTTGCTATTACTCAAATTAGAATTCAATTAATATTTTTCCGTAATATTTAAAGATAAAACAATATTCTTTTTTTTAATTATTCACACAAAGCAATAAATAAAAAGTAAGACGGAAGAAAGTTAGAAGACAATAACCACTCGGGAATCGATTCTATGTTTTAATGGTGGAAACAGGATGCATTTATCGATACATCAATTAAAACTTTTAAATATATTTTCTTAGGAAAAAAATATTGCAAAGAATTTAGTTGTTACTTAAAGATGACAATAATTATTATTTTAATTTATGACAATTATTTGTTTGAAAGCTTTTATGCATTTTTTTCCCCTTCTTCTTCTTCTTTTAAATAAATACTCCACCAAATTCTGTCTTTATTATGATGATGTACGACAAATCGCGTGGGAAAAGCCTGTTATCTCACTAAAAAGGAGAATGATGTGATGAACAGTACGACTCGCCCATCTTTACTCCTGGGATGGAGTTTTCTAAAAGTACATACATTTTTATTTTTTTTTTTTACTTTTTTTTCAAAAATCTTCAGGAAGGAGAAATGTTTATTTCATAGTTTTAAACTTTAAGGTAATATATTGTTTTTAAAAATCGTATGAATTGATTATTCTTGCTTACAGTAAAAAACAAACAGGAATTGCATTAGAAATAAATTTATATAGAATACAGTTTTTGCAATCTGAAGATAAACTGACACGAAAAAAAAGAACCGTTCAAAAAATTTCATTGAAGAAAACGTATTTTAACCTAGATTATTTTTCTTTCATAATGTTTGCACTTATAAAACCACTTACCAACATTGCAAGCATTATAAATAGTTAATGATGTTATATAATTTAAATTTATGCGTGTTAAATTATGTGCATTTATAAATATTTAATATTTTAATATTATGAATTTTTCTTAGAAGATTTGTATTTGTAAAAACATATAAGAACCTTATCAGATGTCTATCACTTTAAAAATCTTTGGTAGATAATTCTACAATATATATAGGTCTATTTTACTATCTCATGAACTGCAAAAATAACTATAAAAATATTTCAAATGCGATAAATTTTTTTCATTGGAGAGATATCATAAAAATTCATACATTGATGATTTTTTATAATATCTCTCACCAATCGATATTTTTCATACAAGCATTTATTTTCCAGACTAAAAATCGTAATATTAACAAAATAAATAAGTATAAGAGTTATTTTTTAAGTGTATGTTATTAATTTAATGATAAAACGTTTTCAAATTTTTTAATAAAAAAAAATTCAAGGATTTACAATATGTTTAATCAAAAAAAAAAAAAAAAAATTACATAATGTATAGAAATCATATTTATATAAAAAAAAAATAATAAAAATCTCACAATAAAAATATTCTGATAGTTCTCATAAAAGTTTTCAGAATCTTATAACTCCAGTTTTAAACTAAGGAAGAAAGTTAATAATAAAATATCGAAAAATATTTTATAATAATAATTTAACTTTTTTCTTTTTTCTTCTAATTACGGTAGTTATAAGAAAAGATTTACAATTCGGAATGAAAAGAGTGGTGAGAGAGTAGCACATGGCGAAAGATGTGCAGTATTACTCTTACCTTGTGTTACTCTCTCACAGCATTTGATTGAAGAGCTTTTAAGCAAAATAGATGCTTCGATTTTAGAAACAATGATCTGAACCGAAAAATCGTTTTAGAGGGGAAAAAACTTACTAAAACTGTGGATAGAAATAACTTTTCATAAAAACGAATAATTTAATATATATGTGTGTGTGTATTTTTCTTTTTTAAATTTGATGTTCTCTGAAAACATTACCAGCCATTTAAAAGTATTTTTAAAATTAAATTAAATAATTTCTTTAATACTCAATTATCAAACATTAGTGCAGTTTAAATGGAATTGAAGTTCCGTAAATGCCGGTTTACTTTATATATTTATTCAATAGGTCATTAAGCGGAATCTGATGAAATTATAGCAATTTCAAACAAATTATGAATAAATTTAAGTGTTAAATTGTGTATATATGCATATTAGACAATAAAAATTCATAGAGTAAACTGATGAATCAATGCCAATAAACAGTTTTGAGAATATTTTGTATGGAAACTTTAACTGCGTTACTGCTGACAATTTTATAATTAAAAGGAAGATCGGACCGGAACTTTAGATCTCTGACATCATTATTAAACAATGAAAGATCGATCGAACGGTGATGATCAAATCTCTTAAATCATCTATCCAAAAATAGATATCTAGCTTTCTAAGTGAAGAAATGTTTTAGTTCACTGAAAGCTTTTACTATGAATGGAATTCTCGTATAACAAACAATAAAAACTGTATAAAATCCATAACTTGCAACACAATAAACACCGAGAAAACTAAATAAATTTTTTCTAATAATGTGGATAACAACAAACAAAATTTTATCGATGAGATGAAGTATATTTTGTTAATGATCACAAATGTTTCTGAGACAAAAGACCTTCATGTCTAATTGAAGTTCCATTTAAATGCAAAGGAAATCAATATTTGGTATGTTAACATTAGCTATAACCTCTTGGAAAAACAAAAATGTTTTTATCGATTCCTGTCGCTGATGAATGCTATATAAAATCTTTCAATAGATTATACAGTAATTCATTATTATAGTTTTTTTAAAATATATTCGATAAAAATATTAAAACTTAAAACAGAAAGAAAAATAGCTTCTGAAAAATATTATAAGCTCTACCAACGAACATAATCCTTCTTTTATATTTATTGCCGGATTTTTTGTAATGATGACTTTTTATAGTAAATAATAATAATGCAAACTAGCTTATTTAGAATATATAATATTTAAAGTAAGAATTAAAACTTTAAAACTATTTTCTTTTCATCTGCATCTTTAGTATTGAAATATATAAAGTTGATGATTAGAAATGAAGTCTGTTGCAAAAGAAAGATAATCAATTATCCATTATTGTCTTTTAATGATGGCTAAAATACATTGTATTTAAAATAGAAATGAATATTTTCAGATGACATTTTCACAATACACGGCAAAAAAATAATGAAAATTAAATTCTTTATTTTCTATAGAAGCCATCATTACATTTATTTATTTATTTCTGTAGAACTATCTCTGTTCATTTCTGTATTGTTAAACTCACTTACATTAGATAATTTTCTTTAACAAAATAATTGAAATTTTCTTTAAGTAGTTACGTAAATATTATTTCTCCCATTTGCTTTATTAGTCAGAATATTATTAATTTTAGCTTTCAAATGCAGTGTGAGTCGTAAATTCTCAACAAAATAACATAATAGCAATAAAACAAAACAATATAAATTCATAGTATTAAGTAATAGCAGATTAAAGCTACACTAACGATGGTCAATTGATATGTGTGAACATAACTAAGGCACCATTGCCATCTCCATATTTCTTGAAGTTACAGAATATCAGAGGTTAACTTTAACGCTTCAAATTCACATGTATTTACATCATTATAAAGAGTACAGAAACAGAAACTATTTGTATCTGAATCGGTTTATATTGAAATGATAGTAAAGTAACAGATCTAAATATATTTGACATATCTGATCGACTGGATAGCTACGTGATAAAGCGTTTGCTTACCACCTAAAAGATATCTGTGCTCCCACACTTCCATATTTTTTTTAGAAAAGATTCTGATCTGGTCCATTGAACCCCATCCTTCACTTAAAGCTATGTTGTTCATTTGAATGCTAAATCGCTTAATATCCTTCGACTGGAAAGCAGCATAAGACACATCTTGCTGGATTATATACGCCTGAAGATATTTTAAACCTATAAATCACGTATGCGAGCTATTCATTCTGTAAATGTTAAGTAAGAGCATAACAGAATATATATTTTCAGGTCATTACTGCAAGAAATTAATCATTTATTTTCAAGGCGTTTTCAAGAAAATATTGACAAAATAAGAAAAGTTTTTAATAATTTGTATTAAAAATACAAAAACGAATTCACCTGTAACTATAATATAATTTGAATAACATGAATATTCCAGAATAATACTCATTCTCTCTAAATCTGCTGCACAATTCGATATCTCTCTTCATTTGAATTTTCTTGTGGTCTCCTGATACTTCTCAGGATCACCATAGATAATACAATCATGCAACAACTTTTTCTTCGATATCAGCAATATTTTCACCTATATATCTGTAACGAATTTGACATTCTATTCCTCAAATATTATGAAACTTTTATATTCTGTTTCGATAATTTTCATTTGTCATTCTGCATCCATATTGAACTATCACACAAAGTTTCAAACAAAAACGATTTTATTTTAACTGCAATAATGTACAACTTGACCCGCTTTCCATTTATAAATGGCGATATTTTAGTGATGTCAGAGTACACGAGTGTTGAATAAAATATCGCCATTGAATTGCCCATTATTTAGCCATACTCAGCGTGAAAGCAATCCATTATTCTTCAAGAATACCGAGTTATAAAGCCGTTACCAAGTTACAAACTCATTCTGTACATTTAAGTTATCATAACTATATTTAATAATTCGCGTTTTTATTCCGGATTTATTATGATAAATCATTTTAAATAATTCATAAATATTATATCATTTCAAGTGTATTCATCGAGAAAAATAACAAATTTTCATTTCGGAAGTTATCCGAATCTTTAATCAGAATCTCAACTCATTAAAGCTTAATCGCTCATTAAGCTTAATGACTTCGGTGAAGAATATTCCCTTAGTATCACCTCTAAATTAAAATACAGTATCGAATCTTATTAGATGCGACACTGAGAGTGGTGCAGTAACTGATACACAATCAATGTAATAATCATTAAAGTTCGACTCTTTGCACTTTTAGAAGTGTCAATATTGTTTAGCGGTAGCGAATTCTCTTTAGTTAATGAATAATCTTACCTTACACCTAATTACTGACGATATTATTGAGTAAACTTTTGTTTCAGACTTAAAAATAATTTATAAATTAATATCAGATACATTAGGCGTGTTTTATATTTTAATCTATTGAATGCAAATTAATTTATATCATCATAATTAAATATTTTCGAGTATAAAAAATTTTCTTATAAAATATTGAATTTAGTTTTTAGTGCCTATTAAAACTAGTGATAAATTTAAATTAATAATTTTTTTTTAGTCTACTTTTATCAAATAAATTATAATTTTTAAGGAGAAAAATATTATAAATAAATTATTATATGTAAAGTTTAAGATGATTATATTAAATTGCAAATAGAATTTTGTTTATTAATAATTTTAAGATAAATAATCTCATTAAATTTATCATATTATTCGGAACTCTGATAATTATTTTAAAAACTCTAAAAATTATTAATTCGCCCAAAAGTGTCGATACAAAAAACATTAAATAATTTAATTAAACTGTATAATGAAAAAATTTAAAAAAAAAAAAATTCTACTGTTAGAGTTTCAGTCGGAAATGATATAAAGATTTAACATTTTTTGTGAGAAATTGTATAAGGGAATTCATAAAAAAAAAAAAAAAATGATATCGCTCCAGTCTAGACAAAGCAACAAAAACACTTGCCATGCTACGAAATACCCCGATAAAAGAATTGAGGTAGCAGTTGTTGCTGAAGTAGCAATTTTTTTATTTACATAAGCTGTATCCGGGGTTAAAGAAATAAAAAACAGAAATTTATCGGTTCAACAAGTCTTCAAAACTAAGGAAAAGTTTCAGAAGTTACACGTACAGATAGATCTACAAAATTTAATTTAGATTGAAAGGATAATTTATTTTTTTTATAAAGATGACTTTTAAATGTAAATTTTTACTCCTGTTAGCGGAAAATTTTGTGATATTTATAATAAAATTAACTTTAAGCGAATGTTTTATTTTTTTCGTATTTTTATTTCTGTAATCTGTTAAACTATTGAATGCATCTTTGGAACGTAGAAAGAGCCTCAAAATTTTAATTTACTGCTTAATTAAAAAAAAATGATATTTTTTGTTAGTTTTTTTTATAATAATTTAAATATAAATTAAGAAATATTAATAAACTATTAATTTTTGGTCGATTCTTGATATTGTTTCCATACTCTAACACGCATTTTCCTCCATACAAATTTTTACATTGTTCAGATAAATGTTTAATATGGCGCCATCTGTAGGCATAAAGAAAACATCTCTGATCGAGAACGGTTGCAGTCACAAAAATAAACAAGATCTTCATAATTTTATCTTCTTGACGATGCTATTTTATATAAAATTCTATCAAATATTTAATTATTATAATCCTGAAGTTCTGTCAGATTATCCAGTCCACTTCTAGTTACGTTTGATTAATATATCTAATTATTCTCGTGGAGAAAGACAAAACTACGATGATGTTTAAAATTTTTAAGATAATTTCTCGATTAGTGTGATTTTTCATTTACTTTTTTTATTAAATTCATTCACTTAAAAGAAGATTATTCTGTGCGGAAATGAAGAGGCGATGATTAAAAATTGTGTATAAAATTTTATACAGAAATAAATGTAGTCGATTATACGCGTAAGGATGGTGACAGGTTGCATATATTATCTGTAAACCCTGACAAAAGGTAATATACCGCATAACATTAGCGAAAACGTTGAGGAAGGATGATGTAGTATAGACGATAAACATATTTTGTCATTCGAAATAAGTCTAAGTGACAGTCGTTTCTCACGTACGCACTACAGTAGAATGAGAATATCGTTTAATTTAACACCCCATTTTATTGCTTTAAATATTATTTAATGATGGAAAAATTTAAAATGTTTTTCTAGCGGATTATTTAATATATTATGGGAAATATATTTTTAAAATTTTCGTGTTTGTATCTATAATTTTGTTATTAAAACATTAATTAGAGCGCAGTTTCGAAACTTTAATGAGCTTATGTTAATTCAAATGATTTTAACAAAAATTAAGTATGATTTTTAATTTTTTTATGTTGTCAACTATTTATAAAAGACTGCAGTTAAGTGAAATTCTCATTAATTCGTGTTGAATTACAATCTATAATCCGGAATTCACTAATTAGTGAAGTCTAAATTATAGTACATAATTATGTCGGATTATAGAATAGATATTTCCAAATATTTGTCCATAAAACAATTGTATTTATTTACAGTCAACTAATAGGCCTATATATCATCTTAGATGGTATTAGAAAGAAATATAAAAATAAACTTTATGTAAATGTGTTTAAAGCAAAGTTGAATAATCACATAATATGAAGAATACGAACTTTTTTAAATTCTGAAATTTAATTAACGTGTTATGTAGTTGATTCGCAATTAAAAAAATTTAATCAAACCAGCTCTCTTAAATTCGAAGAAATTGTAAATTTTCTGATAAAAAGAAAAAAAAAAACTTTACAAAATTAGTAAGGTTTTATTGTATTTATCGCATTACTTTACGTTATAGCGAATTTATGCGTGTGTGTGCAATGATAGAATTGTGAAAATTCGAAACATTTACGTTTCTCGACATAGATTTCGATTCTTTCATGCATGAATTCGCATTTTTAATGTTTTCAAAAGTATTCGCACGAAAAAGTCATCAAATGGTTTTCGCAGTGCAGTCGATTAAACTTATCTAAACGACTTCAGCAAAAAACAAAAAGCAAAAAAAAAAAAAAATCATTGCTTTAATCTTTTAAATTTGTAAAAAAAAAAAAAATCCATAAAAACTTCCAGAAGCAAGTTGATTCAGAAAGTAAGATGACCTTAACACAACTTTTTATTACTGGGTGTGTATAGATCTCGATGCGATCCAATACTGCTCTTGAATTCAGCGCGGTTTTATAAGAAATTAACTTGGAGTTTTATTATGATAATTTATCTTATCTTAAAATATATAAAATTTCACTATTGTGCTGATAATAACTAAAAAATAATTTATAATTTTAATAAAATTTTTATATTTTACTTGCTTATGTGGGTCTATACTATTATTCCCCCCCAAAAAAGTCGGTTTGGTAATGCATGTTGTTAGACTACAATATGGAATAATCTAACACTTTTATCAGCCTTTATTCTTCTACTTTTTACATATCTTTCGATCATAACTATGTAAATTATCCATAAAGAGTATAAAATTTTGACACAAGTTTTTTAAAAATTTTTATGAAAATGTAAATGTATATTATCATAATAAACATTTTTTTATCTTTCGATATTCTTCTCGAATGGAAAGAGTTAACTATATAACATAGAAAGGCATTCGGCAATTATTATAGATAGAATTTAATAATAAAATAAACTCATTTTCTTATATTTATTTTGTTGATTATGCAGTATCTAATAAAGAAATCTCTTAAAAATAAAACTAAAGTAGCAGAAATTTAGTTTGAAAGTACTAATTTAAAAAAAAAAAATTGATATTTATATCACTCTCGAAGTATTCGTTCGATTAAGCATAATTAATAAAATATCGATTTTAAGTAATGGCTCAAAAATCGTAATTTATTTACTGTTTCCGTTTTTAGTCATTACTGACATGCGACATCCACTTCTTGTTTTATCGGCTAAAGAACATAAAAATAAAAGGAACAAGATGCCAGCAATGAATTATGTGGAAAGGTCATGGTGTGAGTTCACTCGTCATTTACCGAACTATTAACCCTTGATCTGGATAAGAACAAGAGTGCTCCGCCTCTGTGCAACAGAATGAACCTTTCCTATTGATCAGGTGGAGGAGGAGAAGTGCGGCCGCATTTAGTGGTTGGAGCTGCAGGAGACACGACGTCTACAACCAGGTCTCCCGAGGGTCCTTTCATGCAATCATCGCTCAAGACTTTGTTGATGTTACTCTGTTTGTCTTACGGTAAGTACCATTTTGGAATTTCTCCTTCTTAAAAAATTTCTCCCTCAAAAAGAAAGAAGGAAAAAAAAAAAATAATAACTTTAATCTTCGTTAATCTTTTCAATTTAACTTTAATAGTTTTAAAAGTGTATAAATCACGTCTCATTCTCAATATAAGAAAGATAAAAATATAATATTTGCTTTTTTTTAAACGAAATGTTTATAAACCACTTTATACTGTTCACTGTACACTCGCTTACAAAGTTTTCATCCGTTCGAAAGTTCTATATTGACAGACTTTTACAGAAATTTTATTTTAAATATTTTTAGCAAGCACTTTCGATAATTTCTTTTAAACATTGTTAAAATTTCGATTAATAAATATCGCTTTCATTAAAAAAAAACTAATTTTTATAAAAGAAAATCATAAATTTGGAAGGATAAGATAAAATTTGACACTAATACGATGCTCTTTTATAAAAGGAATCATTTTTCATCAATGCGAATGCCATTCTATGTTTCATTTCGCGTTTTATTTTTATTTTTATTCTTTTATAACGCGATATTTTATTTATAATATCTTTTAACTTTTTGAATTTCTTATAAACTTAATAATTTAACACATATAAACGATAGTAAAAATATAATAATAATAATAAATAATATATGGTATATAATATTAGAGGAGATATATATAAATTTTTAATTACTGGAAGAAAGTAGAAGGATTACTTTTATAAATATGCTACATTTAATTAAAACAGGAAAGCCAGTTTTCTTATAAATTACGCTTTAGAATAATTTAATTTTAAAAATATATTTTTTAAATCGTTGAAAGATTCAATGAAGTAGCAATTCCAGCAAAAGCATTTCGTGATTAGGTTTAGTGAATAATGTAAGAGGACAATGTGGTTCGGGGAAAATCCAATCAACAAGTCTTTCAAAAAAGAAATGTATTGACTAAACTGCTTCGGGTGTTGAGACGTGTCCTCCATTTATAAAGAAATAACTTAACTATTAGTCTCGTTGAGAATATTAATTAATTTTTTAATTAAGATAATTCAATCTTTAATACCTTCTTTAGCTTGCTTTAACTTCTTTCAGCAGCTTCTTCCTTTTATCGGCGAAAAGATCGCCTTTTAAAATTTTATTCACGTACGCTATCTCGTTTACTTATTACTATTATTAATTTTTTTATGATATACTTCTTAAATATATACATATATATAATTTTAATCCTTTAAAATAATTTATTAACTGGAGTATAAAGATCGGCATAAATATTTGTCGCAGTTTCGGTTGTAAAATTCATTAGCGTCATTAAAACACGAATTTATTATCCGTAGAGAAACCACTTGAAATAATTACTAAATAGACAATCGAGTCGGATGAGTAGATTGATTATTTTACTTTTTTTTCTTTCTCCCCTCTTTTTTACCATGAACGAACGTCGACGTTCTGATAAATGGAATGGAATATAACTCATCATAAATTCAGTCAAATTTCGTTAAAATGTCGAGTTATGAATAACAAATTCTTGTTAATCAAACCGCAAATTTAAGGCATAAAAATAAAATATATAGAAGTCGTTTATTATCAATATTATTATTTTTTTTTTTAATTTTAATGCAGTTCTTAAATAAATTTACTGTGAGCATGATTTTAATCCGTGACGGAACTTTCTCTCACGTAACAATATTAAAATGATATAGCTAAAACAACTTAATAGATACGTGGTAGTTAATTTATATGCGTGAAGAGAATTTCATTGATTCATTTATATGGAAATTATTTAATTAATATATAGTTATTAATATTTATAATAAAATTTAGTATAAATATTTCATTTATAAGTTATTTTATAAATATGTAAAACTAATTTAAATATCAAGTATGGTTAAGTTATAGTTTCGAACATTCGTCGAGCAATTATTGTTCAAAAAGCGTAAAGATTGTAACATAAATTGAAAGTTTTTCTTTACGAATCTATTCTTTATACTTAGTTATTGGTTGTTTCCGTTCAGAGACATTTTACGGATGGGAATTTTCCAAAACAATATAAACTATTTTATTTTTTATTTTTTCTAGAATGAAAGTTGTGATTTTCTACTATTTCTTAAAATTTAAAATATTTTTCATCACGCAATTTTTACTGAAAATGATTTTTATTTAAATGTTAAAAGAACTCAAAATGTTCCGATCTAAATTCTAAAGGAACATCGAATATTTTGCAAATTTGTTTTGATAACTTTAATGGTAAATATTTTAAACCATTAAAAAATTTATTTTTACAACAGTTTCTACTCGTTAATCTTAATAATGCAAAAACTCTTAAAAGTTTGCTTTATAAATAAAGTAGGAATTTATTGAAGATGCTGTCATCACATATTTATGCATATAAGAATCAAAATTTTATAATATGTTTAGAGAGTTATTTGTTTAAAATAATGCAAATTATAATAATAATAATACTGTGTTTTAAAGTCATTCGAGTAAATTTATCCTTAGAATATTTATCAAAGTCAATTTATATGAAAAAAATATCGTTTCGTTTGAACCACGTCCAAATGCTACCGATTTCTGAAGATTTAAAGAATTACTTTCGTAATGTTTTCTCGGTCATTATGGAGGGTATAACTCCTCAGATATGGCTCGGGCTTCACTGTAATACCAATATTACATTCAATATTAGAGGCTTTAAATCTTCATCTGAAATAGTTAAACGGTTGATATATACAGCAGTCGAAATCCTTGCTCACTTGTGACCCACCCGCTGATTTAGAACAAATTGGAAACTAATAAAAAACACAAGGTGCAGTAGATATTTTTGGCAATTTATTTCATTCTATAAATTTTTGGATTTATGGACACTACTTTCTTTTGAGAAAGAAATTTGATAAAAAAAAATATTTTTTTTTAATAAATTAGGTTAGAAATAACAAAGAAGATAAATTTTACACGATTTTTTTACTTATTAAAATAACAAAAACAACAAAAAATAAAAACAAAAACAAAAATAATATTCGTATATCCACAATAGAAAATTATATAAAAATATTTTAATCAGTGTTGACTAAATATATATATATTTAGCCATAAAATTATTAAAATATTACAGATAATTATAATATATTTTTCTATATCTAAACAATTTTTCATTTTTTAATAAATTTTTTATAGATCTGCGAATTTTTTATGAATGTAAATGCACGATTTTTGTAAACGATAAGTGTAGTTTTATCTAAAACGTAAAACGGAATTTTTAAATTTGATTAAATCTGCATCGCGTATCACATGAATTATATCATCGGTTTGCGGCTATTAGATTAAAAATAAAAAAATTACGAGACTGATATCATCAATTATTACTTAATATAGTTAGAAATAATAAAAAATATATATATCCTTTTACAATAGTTAAATATAAAGTATGGAAGGAATTATTAACTGAACATATTCGTTTCTAATATCTTCTAAAAATCGAAATAATGTAACCTCTTTCTTATTTGCAGTAACTTCTTTGTTCTTGCACAAATATTGATGTTAAGACAACAAAAGAAAAAGAAAAAAAAAAGAGAGAGATTTGAGAAGAGAAAATAAACAAACACAATGTATTGATACGACCAAACTTCTTATATGCAAGAATTGTTAATATAATATGAATAAATAAAAATACAGATTTAATAATAGATTTTTTTACGATTTTTTTAATTTTTCAGTATTCATATTATATTGGATTTTACTCTCAACGAGTCATGGAATTTTTTTACTTGCAACTATATTTATTTTTAAAAATTTAAGTTTTTTTTTATCGGAGTGTCTCAGTGTTTATTATTAAATTTTCTCAATTTTAGCTATTTTAGTATATTTTTAGTCGATTGGAGATTTTTTTTAGATTGGTTACATTAATAATTAATTTTTTTTTTAATTTTTCCACATAATATTTTACTAGATGAGTTAACAAAGAAAAAGAAAACACTACTTATAATTCCATTGTCAGTTTTTGAATAGGAAATAAAAGAAAAGAATATTTTATGATTATTTTCAATCCACATTTTTTAGTTTTAAAAATAGTTATAGTCAAAATTTCAAATATATTTTATCGCATCTTTCCGTACAGTCTAGCCAATGCTTCTGACAGTTAAAAATCGGGAAAAAGTCTGAAATAAAAAGCAATTTCTGAATCTTTATAGTAGTGGGTGAACTTTAATTAAAGCTATATTGGTAGTTAAATCGATGGAGATCTTTCGGATTCCAAATAAAAATGCTAATTTAATAAAAATAACAATTTGTATGTTAACTAGATAAAATTGAAAATATTCATTTTTATTTCAAATACTTATATGTGCAATTAAGTAGCACAGGATTGATTTTTCGTGATATTAGTTTTTATTTTTCGTTCCAGAAAAATTGATAAAAAGATATGCAACTATGTAACTAATTTATTAATTTACTGTTTGCATCTCAAGATGTTGTTACCATTTCTTTCCGTAAAAATGCATTGAAACACTAGCAATAATAAACATAAATTCGTTTTAAAATCACATTTTTTTTTTTTTTTTTGTTTCTGATGCAGTTACTTTAATTTTATCGTAATATAAAGTATTCATTTTTTTTTTTTCATCTTTACGTGAGAGATTTTCAGGAATATCCTCAACTGTTCGAAATGTTTTTAGAAAGTATTTTCACATAATTTAATTAATTCTGAGATAAATTACCAATATTTAGATTTAGTTCATACATTAATTATTTTAATTATCAAGTAGTTAAAATATAGTCCAAACTTTTTGCATTATAGTTATAAACTTGTTTTTTTTTATTATTTTAATTCCTTGTATATGTTATTTTAGCATATTTAATCAAATATTATTTAATAATATATAGAATATCAACTTCTTGATCTTAAATATGAACACATGATTCAAATATGAACGAAGACGGATTTTCTCCGGCTAACCAATAAAACTGTTATGGAATATAGAGATTGGAAACAGTAATTAAAACTAATATAAGAAGTCTATATTACAATTTAATAAAATTTTAGTTGTTTTTTTAATTATTAATTCAATGGCATAACAATATAATTTGTTTATTGGATAATCAGTAAAAAATACTGTTGTATTACTTCCGATGATTTTTGCATTATAGAGTTTTCTTATTTTTATTTTATATGTTGTTCAGAAAGTTTTCAAGTTTTATAACGTAACTAGCTTCACAACTTAATTTAGTATAGTATCGATGCTAGTAGAGGAGAAGGCCATAAACTTATATATATATATATATTGATTAAATGAAATATTTATTTTTTACATAAAAAACATAAGGCTTACTCAGTTTTCCTTATTAAGCTATATCAGACTAAGATAAACAAAAATTGTAGGAATTACATGAGTATGAGTGAGATTTAATAAATTATTTCGTACCGAAAACAAGCATTAATAAAGATTATGTCATGATATTGTCCTTTGGACAAGGTTATTTATTAGTACTCATTTTTATATTTGTGCTAATTGGAAGAAATCTATTTTTATGTTATTTCTCATAAAAATTATCTGTTATTGCATTTAAAAACTGAGAGTGATTGCCGATCAAGCATTTCATCTGATTTTTTTCTTCTTCCGTTGATAGCGATTATGACATTTTCAATCAATGATTCTGAAGACATTTTATGTAACATCCTATCAAGAACTGATTTCGAAACAAAATTGAAAATATTGTTTGCTGGTTTTCATGTATCACAATCATTGGCGAGCACGAAACAGTTTGAAAGATACCACTAACGAGAGTGTAAGCGATCGAACGATACAATTTTACTGAAAAATATCTCTTTAAATAAACTAAATTAATCATATTTTAATAATTATTTTTTTTATAATGAAATCAATATTTAGAAAGTTGTTTATATGTTCGTAAAATAAATATTAGAGATAATTAAATAATAATAATAATAATAATAATTTATTCTTAAATTTCAGAATGCAATGGAAAAAGTTTCAATTGCTCCTTGGAGAATTTCCAAAAGTGCATGACATCTCTACAAGCAGTGACACAGAGCGAAAAATTGGCATTTGCTACCACCAAAGAAGAATTGATAGATGTCTGTCAGTAAGTAGAATTTAAAATAAAGTTTATTTTAAAAAGCCCAAACTGTTTTATATAAAAATGAGTGTCATGAAATAATTTTTTTTTTTTGTTATTCAAATTACGTATATCTTAGTATTATTTTACTTTATGCAAAAATAATTTCCATTCACAAAAGATTCGTCCTCTTCATAATTATAATACGTTTTAGTTTTTAAGTTAAATATTTATAAGATTTGAAGAAAAATGCATTTATTAATATTTGATTTAACATACTATAATGAATAGCATTTATAGATCTGGCCATCTGAAACTTTATTTCCAGTTGAAACCAACTGGAAATAAAGCAAATTAATATTAATTGATCTAAATTACTATTAACACGGTCAGTTAAATATATAACTTTTGTCAATATATTATTAAAACCAATTTTCAGTTGTAAATCATCAAGTAGTCGGAAAGCTAAAGTTTTATTTAAAATTTTCTATGTTCAATAATCTGTAATGCTTATTAACAATAATTCAGTTTAATTTAAAAAACAACAATATAAATATTATAATATAACAAACTTACAAGTGTTTTAACAACCTCAAGTGGCAAGAGAAAGAACTGAAAATCTCTCAAAAGTGAATAATAATACAACAGTTAGTTCATTAATCATTAAAATATTCTTAATTGATGACAATACAATAAGGAAACAGAGAAACTTGAAGAAAAAATATATAAAAATATAAATTGTTTAAACAAGAGATAATATTTAAAACAAAAAATTTAAGAAATTAAAGAAGGAAAAAAGATTAAAGAGATTTTCAAAGTAAACTATTTATTAGATTCGATTGTATCTTCAAATTGAAATTGTTGAATATTGTAAACAGTTAGATGGAATATTTTATGGTAACAGTATTAATCTTTGAGCTTTTCAGTGTTTCAGTATGCAATCTTAAGGCAGCATAAGCAATGATTTTTGATGCAACATTTATAACTATAGGAAAAGGTTCGACTACAATTTCTTAAATGATTCAGTCTGATGTTAAAATCTCATAGAAATACTCGATCAATTTTACGATAAATAATATAAAGGTATTATATATTTAATTATTTTCGAACTTCTAAAATTACTTATACAAAAATTAATTCAAAAGATGGTTCAGTTTAAATTTTTATATTTTTTTAACTATAGGGAATATCCAAAATCCGAAATTTAACTCTGTCAATATTCTTCTTATGAAAGTTTTCTGATAATTTATATTCGAACAGAATTTTTAGATCAAATAAAAATTCAAATATTTAAAATTTAAGAAGTAATTTTTTATATATTTCAATTTTTATTTACGTTAAATTTACTTAAAAAGATTAAATTTCATTTTTAATATTGTCTTCCGTAAATTATATGCTTCTGAGTAAAAAACTCTGCCAGAAACATAGTAACTTACCTGCAAATGATCGTTTGTTTATATGCAAACTATCTTAAGAAAAAAAAGTATTTTTCTTCTGGAGAGAAAATGCATAAAAAGTGAAAATCAGGAAAATTTTTTAATAAATTTGGACTTAACTGATAATGGAAAACAAATTTCTCAACTTAAAAATAAAGACTTTTTTAATGAAATTTGAAAAGTAATAATTTTTCAATTAGTAATAATGAAATTTTAATTTTTTTTAAAATTATAAATATTACTTAAACTTTGATTTGATGATCTCAAAAATCAGTTCAAATATGCTACAAATCGTCACTAGAAAACTTTGTAAAAAAAGAATATTAAGCAAAATAAAAACCGAATATACTGTATTTATTTTAGATACATTGGGCATTAACTACATGAATGATATCAGTTTTGATTAATATATTAAACTTGGGAAAATAATCTTTTAATGAAAAATATATATCACTATTTGAATCACCGTCATCTAAGAATAGTTATAGCTGATGTTGAAAATTGGCAACTGCTCTGGATAGAATATCATGAGTGATGATGGTGATAACAGATCAATTTCTTTCAGTTCATCAATTGAGTGAAGATGGTTTCTATATATACAGTATTATCTTTCACATACTCCTTTAGGCTGTGATGGGCGTTGGAATATATTCCACCGCTTAGTAACTTTCAGTTATAAAACGGCGTAAAACGAGGAGAAAAAATATCCTCATAAAATAATCTCAAAAATTGAGATCAGTATCAAAACTTATCAGTAGGATTGCCAAAACGTTCAGAAACGGTATCGAAATATCATGATCTCCAAAAGGAAACGAATTCTTAATTGTACTAATTATATGCGATCGAATTATTGGAAGAATATTTTCTCGAACTGAATACCCAACCCGTAGTGGGTTCTAAAGTAGTTGCTACCAAATATATCTCTTGTGTGATTCGGCGGTGTAACCAACCACAACAAATCAATCAAACAGAGCACCATGCCTCAAAGAAACCGAATGACGTGTTTTCCAAAGTCTGCTGCTAATGTTGCAATGTGATTTCTTTCTTAGCTGTAACTGCTTTCTACTTGAGAAAGTAAGTGAAGAAACTATTCCAAAGCACACCGTAAGTTGTCCAACCCACAGTGAAGTCAGTATAAGAAGAATGAAACTGATTGAGCTGAATCCAATACCTCCGAAAAATTATGCGTTCTAGGATACTAATCAATCTCAAATCCTTCAATAATAGATAGATACCTTTCCACATAGGATGCTGACAAAAATTTCTCCATATCACCGTATTGGCGAACAAATTTCAAAATTTTTTATGGCATAAAATGTGAGTACTATATAATAAAGCTTCCATTAATGGGATGGGATATTCTGAAACTAATGCTCACATATTTTTCTTGTCAACATAATCGTAGAGATGAAAATTGGTCTCGTGTAAACCAGCGATTTCATTGAATTGAATGAATTTTTAGTGAAAATTGCAGAAATAAATCTAAAAATAAATTTATTATTTTTGTTACATTTGTTGAGATTATGATACATTTGAATCTTGTACAGAAATATTTGTACATATTTTGTTATGAAGTTGTTATTTCTTGATGATGGCAATATATCTATTTAGTTCGGGATAAATGAGTGATAGGTGTGTGGGATTCGGAATTCAATTCCGATTCCCAAAATTCCAAATTTTTTAGAGAAAACCCGATCCTGTCCTTTGAACTCTATTCTTTAGATAATAACCAATTCCGTAACAGATGGACGATCCTTGTTGACTCTGGTAAATTCTGTCGCTTAGTAACTTCCATTAGAAAATGGTATAAAACGAGAAAAAATGATCTTGCCATTTCCTTTCCACTGATAATACCTATTTCCTTTCCACTGACTTTCTTATTCTTGGCCACACTACCAGTATTTTCAACTTCTTGACCAATCTGCTTACCATTGATCTGTTTGGATTTTCTCTGCAATTGAAAGTCAAGCAAAAAATGTAACGCACTTAGACTGTATTGGCAATAGAATAAAATGTTTGTGCTATAAACACATGTTCGAACGTATAGACCATCTAGTCAAACAACGATTCAAGAAATTATCTCTATTAGCATCATATTCTTTCAAGTTTACTGAACTAATTTACACAAAAATCATTTATGTATATAATTTTATTGCTTAGACTACATTGCGTAATTTATACAATAAAATATAATCAATTTAAGCTGATGTATCTTTTCTGATTAATCTTTAACATATCATCAATGAATATATTATATCGATGTATAAAAAATTATTACTCCATTCAATATAATTTTTATCCAGGTTATTATTATTACTGAATTAATGTCTCATTATGTTTACTAATCACTAAAATTTGAAGTCACAAAACTGTATTAATGTCGATTAATTCATAGGAATTAAAATGCCGTATTAAAATTTTGTTTTAGTTCGTGTTTATAAATTAATTGCACACTATTTTTTCACTTATTTTTACATCATTTAGATTTATAAATTCATTAATTTCTTTACTTATATTTATCAGATACGTAGCGAAATAATAATTCAGAATATACTGCTAGTTAAAATCATAATATTTATGCGCTTTTAAGCATCTAAGTATTCCGACTTAATTAGTAATATATCTTTGTACGTAAGTGTATATTACATACTATATATGTAAATCAAGGTAAAATAGAACCCAATTAGTTGTATTTACATCCTGTTTCGTATTAAATAATTTATTCGTTTGTTTTTTTAATAAAATCAGAACTTAATTTAAAAATTTATACGCAACAGAAAATTTAGAAAATATAGAAAGGCAAATTTCAATAAAATTATTGAATTAGAATAATATTAATTTATTCATTAATTTGTTAATTATTATCATTTTTGAAACAACTGACTCACTGACAGAAAAACAACTCAATATGATTATTATATCAATGTAAGAGAAACAACAAAAATATCTTAATTGTTCTAACGTTCATTGATGTAGACATGGGAGGAATAAGAATTTTTTTAACTTTCTTTTCTTAGCGAAAACTGATAATGTCGAAGGAAAAAAAAATTTAATCTGGAATCTGGAACTTTCCAAATAAATAACTTTTCATTTTTTTAAATTTTAGCCTTTTCATGGTATAAATTTTGATGGTATTTTGTGGTCGAAACATATTACTTATTTTATTGGACTTCGAAAAATGTTTAGAATTTGTAGAGTTAAAATGCGCACGATAAAATTTATATTATTAAAAAAAAACGAAAACTTTATCTCTGAAATCATATTGTAAATAAAACATTTTTTCTTTAAAATAAATAAATAATAAATTAGATAAACGAATACTGTAAATAAAGTTTCGGTAAAATATTTTCTTCTTTTAGAAAACAGGCCATAAACAATGTTCATATATCAATATTATTCAGTTAATCGATCTTCAATAAAAAAGAAACAAATATTGATTTTCTGGATAATCCAGATGTAGGATACTTCATAATCCAATCTGGTTTGTTCAGTGTAAGCCAATATCCTCGATATTTTAACGAAAATCCCATAATAAGATCATTTTTTAGGTATTTTCTAGAAGGAAGACAAGATATTTTTAGTTTTTTCTTGGTTTTTAAAATAAATTAAGCATTATTTGGCTCGGTTTAACTTTATATTAGAAGTTAATAAACGTTAAAAATGAATGCAATTCAAATGAATATATTTTGGATCATCCAAGAAGGGGAAATGTTTATGAAATGATTTCAGTTCTTTTTGTTGAATAAAAATGAATGTTTAGAAATAAATAAAATGAAACAAAAATGAAATGTTTATTATTATTATTATTATTGATTAAAATATATTATTTTTATAGTCTAATAAATATGTTATTAAATTGATTTTTTTCAGTTTTTAATTAATTTCATTTCATTATAATAATTTTTTAATTAACAAGACGTTTTGAGCAAGAGATGATAACATATTTTCTAAATATTTCTGCCATATTGAAATGACTAAAGATTTGGGATTAATCTTTATGCCATCTAGTTCATCTTCAACGGCATATCTATTGAATTTCGCAAAAATCGATCATATAATTCAAAAGTTATTAAAAAAATAATCATGTATCTCATAATAATATTTTTGATTTTTTTCACATGTTTTTACATAACATCGCTAATGCTTTTTAATAATCTCACGGTTCTTAAGTAGCTCCTACTTATGAATATCTCAAAAATTTGAAAGCTCGCCATTTTTAAATGGTGAACTACATATCTTCGAAGCCATCTTCTATGGTTTATCTTCCTGCTAAATTTCATAAAAGTTTATCTATTAGTTAAAAATATATTAAGTAAATATTTTTGTAGTTTAGATATCCGCCATTTTTAAATAGCTAGATTTGGGATGAAAAGCGTGACCATCTTTATAATTCTCCACGCTTAAAATATTTTAAACTCCGTCGTGTCTGTTATCAACATTTAATTATTTTAAAATGGCAGACTGGATTTCTAAAGTTACTCTAATAACTATTGAATTATTTAATTGTTTTTTTTATGAAATTTAATAAAGAGGACCTGATATTGAAGACGATTATTGCATCTTTTAATCTTATAATTTATACCAAATCATAATAACAGAATTTGCTTACCGAATATTATAAACAATCTACTAATTATAATGCTTTAAATGTTATTATTTGGGACAGACATACATACATACATACATACATACATACATACACACATACATACACACACACATACATACATACACGAATTAAAGCATAATTATTTTATAAGTCATACTCTTCCTTTAGAAAATAAAATATATATACAGTTTTGTGAAAAATATAATTTTCTTAAATTTTCTTTTCTTAAATGAAAATTTTCTAATTTTCATTTAAGAAAATTAGAAAATTTTCAAGAAAGAATATTGAAAATATTCAAGAAAGAATATTGAAAATATATTCTTTCTTGAAATGCAGAATGAAAAAGTATTGATATTAGATAATAAATAAATGCAAAAATAAAATAGTACAGTATATTAATATCAAGATTTATTACTTTTCAATAATGCAATAAATAAGAAAAACAAAGTAACATAAATAAAATGTCAGCATTCAACATTTAATAAAGTAAAATACATTTTTCTTATCTCTACAAAATGTAATGATCCGTAACATGTTACTTAAAATTTAAACAATCGAATATTTTTGATTCAATTAATTTACCTGTATTCACAATTTTAAATTATTAATATAAACAAAATTATGAATTATAAATAAATTTAAATCGATGTGAATTTTTATATATAAATATATAAATACATTGATTAGATTTTTTTACAAACTTAGTTGTGAAATTTTTATTAAAATCGATTTCTGTCAATTCAGAATTTTTTTTTTTATTATTATTTCAGATAAAATAATATATTTAATTCGAGACCGATTTTTAATAAATTCAAAATTCTTACCAGACGATTTCATTCACACAAAATTATTATAAATAATAATTAGTTTAGATAAAATTATTTTCTTTGAAAATTAAAATTCTTAGTTAAATTTTTTAATGGTTGTTGATATTAAAAAATGATACTGTACATAAAATTTATTCATAAAATTGTAATTTTTCTTCGAGTAAAATAATGAATACTATTTAGCGATGTATAAATAAATTTATTATTTCTTTTTTTTTATCATTCTGTGCATGATTGGTTTTTATTTATTTATTTATTTATTGAATATATCATTCATGCAAGATACAAAATGATTTCAATATTCCAGACAACTTCAAGAAGGATTTTATTGTGTGGAAAATCACAGCAAAAGATGTTTTACTTCTTCCCAAAGGCGATTGTTTGATTCAGTTGTTTCCGGATCACGAAATGTCATTGAAGACCTGTGCGTATCTGGAATTGTTCAAGAAAGTAAGTAGAAAATTTTTAAATTTCAGAAGAAGAAGAAGAAAAAAATAAAATAAAAAATATGCCGAGTAAACAGAAACCGCGTAACCGTTGCTTTATTACAATCTTATTACAAATTAAGTTGCAACTAATTGTTTACATTAATTTATTAATTAAATTTATAAATCTCTGCAAAACGTTATTTTTAGTTATTAATCAACATTACGTTAATACAGTGAGTTGCATTAAAAATTGCTTTTTATTTACCGAATTGTAATAGAGTTAGTTTTAAATTTTTTAATTTAATTTTATATCGAATTTATTTTTACTGTTTATAATAATTCTATTTTTATTTTCTATTTATTTTAGTGTTTAATTTAATTAAATTATTTTAATATTCTATTTTTATTATTAAAAAAATTTTTTTTTAAATGTTCAATCAAAATGTTATATTTATTTAAATTAATCCAAGAAAACTAAAATTTAAGGAAAAAAAAAAACATAGACAAATTATATATAAAAACTTATATCTGTTATTTATTGTTACTTTATTTTTATTTTTAAAATTAAATTAAACAACAAAAAAATGTAAGAATTTTTAAAATGCTTTCTGAAATTATTTTTTTAGTAAAATTATTATATATATATATATTTTATAGAAAATGATAATAATGTCAGTAGAAATATTAAATATATTAAACGCTTATTATCATGCAAAATAAATATATCAAAGTTAGATAATTAAAGAACGTGTCGACAAAAAATATTCATGAGAAAAATGTATCAGGAAAAAATATCCAATAAATGACAATTTTTTCAGCTTATAAATTATGAAAATAAGGTAATATGCATTTTCTTTTGGGCGATATTGAGCTCTAAAATGTGTTTAAAAATAAAGAAAGAAAAAGAATTCAATATAAAATTTCATATTAGAAAGGTTTTCGATATTACTTCTTGGCACTAACTCCAATTAGATTAGATCAATAAAAGTGGTGCTGTCCTATTGCTCTCATTATTGCCTCTTTTCTGCGGCTATAACAAGAAAAAAAAACAAATTAATATGCAGTGCTATAAATATTTTTATTATCTATAAAAAAGTATCTAAAAGAGATGTAATAAACTTTTAAAAATTTTAAAATTTTGAGACTTTAAATATATACATTTTTTACTCTTGTTTTATAGAATATTTGAAATATGCTAAATGTTTCAAGAATGTTTCAACTGACGAGAGAAAATGTGCAACTCAATATCACAGAATGGTTCACTTATCAGAATATGAAGAGGATACCAAAAGTGAAGTGGAGGATGGTTTGAAGGAAACCTGCTGGTACGATACTTGTGTGAGTTTTGAACTATGACGTAAAAAAACAGTAAACTTAAATATAGAATATATAAAAAAAAGTAATTTTCCGATAATTATTTTTTAAATTGCAGATATATTGCAAAAGTTTTTCTCTTTAATTTATTTCTGCTTCCTAACGGAAAATTGGTCATTAAACTTTTTTAACAACTATTCCCATGTGAGTTAAACGCTCTTAGGATGGTTGACCATCAAATTTCTCTCTAAATTTATTTATTTATTTTTTTTTTACTGGAATCAAATGAATTTTTTGACTTCAGAAATAACTTACATAACATATATTGCGATATTAAATAATAATTCGAAAACTTTTAAATATTTAATACTGATATTTAAAAGCAGCCACCTAAAATTTATCAGATTCATTGATCATATACTTATTAATATGATCGTAATTAAAAACATAATTATTTAAAAAATTTTATAGAAAAAATTTCACGGTACTAAGTAGAAATAATAAGTTATATCATTTGCTATAACTCATTAATTTTATTTATTTTAATATAATTTATACACAAAAGTGTTATATTGGTATTTGTTCTACTAATGAGTTCAAAATAAAGCAAGAAAATTTCCTTTTAACGTTATATTTATTCAAGTGGTTTGTTTAATTTGCTTGCCATTCATTAAAAGTTTCTAAAGGATTTTAATTCGGTCGGAAATATGTGATGAGAAATTATGACACCGAGGTATTTTTAACGATCATCAAATTTGTAGTTTATCGACCTTACGGATCTTTCGCAAATGATTAAATATATAATATTAAAACTAATTAAAATTTAAAGATGTCGTTTATCGCAATTATTCTAAAATGCGAACGTTAATATAAGTGCTAGACGTATTATTTTGAAATTTTAACATCTATTTTTAACATACTTAATTATTTATTTAAGACAATGACTTTTAAAAGGATCTAATATATATTATAATGTTATTCTGGATGATGGGATAACATAGTTATTTGATTAAATAGCATTGAATTTTAATTTATTATTAAGGCAATCATAGTTATGTTTTATAAAAAAATTCTCTACACAAAATAAGTCTTTCATTATTCAAGAGCTTATTAGATTGTTAATTTAAACGGAAAAAAATTTTTCTATACAGCATGCTAAATGTCTTCTCTATATAATTGAAAATCTTAGCAAATACATATACAATACATATATCAGAATGTATATTCTATACTAAAGCTATATCTATCAGATATCTCTTCGAAGATATTTTAATATTTGTTTGATTAATTTAAGAAAATGAAGTCAGTATTATATCTATGTAAATATCGAAAGAGTATTATATATACTACTAGAAAAGTGAACTAACTGAAACTGAAAAACTTAACATTTATATTATTGTAATACTAGACATTACTTGCTCATATAAATGAGCAGAAATCTTGTGATTGAATCTTATAATCTTGAAGTTTCATCAGAAAAACTCGAATGAACCATTGATCTATAAACACATATATGAGATCATTAGATGGCGGCCATTATTAGGTTACAGCGCCACCTGAAAATTTTGTCTTTTTTAGAGGAACTAAATTTTAATTTAATTTCTATTATTTAATTTTTAAATTATTAATAACGACAAAAAATTTTGGCTGTCTCAGAAATCCGGAGATTAAATCTTTCTAATGATATCTACTTATAGGAATCGGCATAGTGGTTTGACTGCAAAAGCGACATCTAGCCAGCCACGTCTCCCTAAATACATAAATAAAACTTTAATGTTATGTCTAGATCAATAATGAATTCGTTGAACAGTATATTAGTTATATTCTATAAGAAAATAATATTTGTGCAAATAAATAATAATTTAATTATTGACTAATTTTTTTAATAATTAATCGTCTATTCATATTCTTATCTTGTATCTTTTCAGCGCATTTACCGAATTTGTGCATTGCAAATATACCCATACAGTTAGGGACTGTGGTCAAGATGCGGGGAATTTTCTTCAAAACCACATGGAAAGAATGTCTGGCTCACTAATTCACCAACATTGCTCCTTATATACCTTTCAGTCGGATGCTTGCATCACTGCGAGTGCCACATTGACGACAGACCAACCGTGGATGCTGCTCGTGATCATTTTGGCATTAAAAAATTGGATACTATTATAAAACAAAATTTTGCCTTATTTTACACTCGAATGATTCTTACCAAAGATATTCAACAATTTTAGTATTTGACTGAAGTGAATAGGGAAATAATAGAAAAAAAAAGTAAAGATTTTTTATATGAACTCCTCTGTCTTCTTCCTTATTCTGTTGCATGATCCAGTAATAAATAGAAACTTTCTGTAATTTTTGATTTGAAAATGTTATAATTTCTTTTTCTCTGTAAAGAAAGCTCAACTGAATGAAATTTTTTAAAATTTAATTATACAAATTTGTATTGTATCATAGTTCATTAATTCGATTGATACAAGTTAACATATTTCTGAATTTTATTCTAAAAATTATTAATTAAATAAATGCATTATGGTGCAAGTATTTATATCAGAAAATGACTGAAATATTGTAATTCTATATAATTATCTGTAATGAAATTTTATATACTTTACAGACTGCTTAATTATAATTTACTATTATGCATAGCAATAAGAGCGAGAGAGGAAAAAAAAATTGATATTTAAATTTAAACGAATTATAAATATTTATTCAAGATAAAAGTTTATTTTTAATTAAATCTCATCGATTACGATATCACAAAAGAAGTTCTTAATTCTTAAAATTCTTAAAAATTTATACCTCTTGATTATTATTGAATATTTATTAGAAATACTAATAAATGAATTTTTTCTATTTTTTAATTTTTATTTCAATCATCCTGTTTAGATTTCTTAAAAAAATATATATATTAGTATTTTCGACTCAAATAATGAACAAAAATTACTTCAGATTAAATTAATTCAACTGTATAATTTTGAAAATGGAGGAAGAATAGAAAATTTTCTATCGTCGTAAAAAAAATTGTATGGTACAATTCTGATATTTAACTTGTTATCATGCGAATTTCGTACTTAATAAAAAAAAAAAAAAAAACATAATTAAGTTGTCATATATTTTTTTATTTAGTTTATATTATTAATTATATGATTATAAACATGGAAATAAAAATTAAATGTAAATTTAATAGATTTATCAGATGATAAATTTTTTCAATAAAAAAAAATATTAAAGTTAAAATGCTTTCAAAACTTATCTTTTGTATGCATTTACTTGTTTTAAAAACTGAAGATCTAATCATATGCATGCTTAACTTGTCAGGTTCATTTTCGTAGAAAGTTTAGAAAATTTTTCCAAATATACACTTTTCAAGAATCTGAAATATTTATTTTCTAGTCAAGTGAATTGACAGTGATGAATCTGAGTTCAGGCATTCGTTATCCTCATAAAATATTACTTTTATTTCGAATTTTTTTTTTTTACCTTCTTTTTTGTGTCCTCCTTACATAAAAATTGCTAAAAATAAATTTGTTCCCGTTTTTTATTATTGTTCCTTAATCGTTTTATAAACTATTCTCTCTTTTCTCTTCTTCTTTTGCCAATTCTGATATGCAGTTATTGTTTCAGTGCATACAGTATACTCGTTTCATTTATTGCATTGTTATCTTAGAAAAACAGAAAAACAACAATTATGAGTCACGCCACAATGTTCAATAAAGTTCATTTTAAGAGGAAGGAAAAATATACATAAAATAAAAATATTTTCTACGAATTTGTTTGACTATATACAGTAAATAAATAAATTTTTATTTCAAAATCTTATTCACAAGCAAAGATGATTGTTGATCGGAAATCAGATCAAATTTTACTTTTTGTTAAGAAAATATCATTTGAATATAAATCATGTGAGAATACGAATTTAAAATTATGTAAGAAAAATAAATAATTGTTTTATTTCAACACCAACAAAATGAGATTTTTTTTTTGTTTTGTTTTCATTTCTGTATATTTAATTTTTTAAAAAGTTCAATATTTATACATTCTATTTTTAGTAAATTTTCAATGCGTAAATGGAAAAATATGTTATTTTATCTTACTAATCAATATAATCCACAGACTTGCTTGCTGCATTATTTTTTTTTTGTTTGTTTATTGTATCAATACAATATACTGTGGATTTATATAATTTGTTGAAACAAATTTAACGGAAAAAACAAAGTAATAATTTTAAATATGAATTTATTCGATAGAATTTTTTCACGTTTATAAAATAATAGCTTTATATATATTTTTTTCATTAAATTAACTAAAGCCGATATCTTTAAATTTCATTGCGTGTTTGTAAATTACCTCTTTTTTCTCGGTACAGTATATTAAATTATTAACAAAATCGAATTTATTTTTATCGTAAACATATTTATAAATAAAACATTATAAAACAATGGCGAAAACTGAAAAAAAAAATCATCATTTATATCATAAAATGGATAAATTTGTTATTATGTAAGGTATAATCAGATAATGACAAATGCTATTTATAAATTTCTTTGCAATTTCCTTCATAAAATATAAATATTGATTTCTTAGATATCTAGTATACTTCGTCATCTAGTTCGATTTCTGTGATGCATATAAAAAATAAATGCGATTGTTTGAATGCGTAGAAGGGAAATAAATCATTTCGAAGAATTTTGAATTTGAAAACTATAGTAATTCTAATGTACATCAAAACTTATATCAGAAAAAAAGTTGCCTTTATTACGTAAAAGTAAGCCACATAACTAGTTGTTTTTTAGTGCATACTAGAATATAGACAAATTATCCATTCAATCATATCATGCTATATTTTTATTATTATACATAATATCGGTGGTTCTTCCCAAAAGTAAGTTTAATCTACTATCGAAAAATGCAAATTTGAATAAAATTTTAATTATATTTATAATTGAATGTTACAAGTATACAACTTGATGTTATATTTTTGCATTTCTACGAGGAATTTTATTTTGAAACTAAAACTAACTTTCTATAGTTTGTCTTTAATTAGTTGTATTATTTTCACAATTAAATCAGTTTAACACTGTAGCTACAATTAATTCTATATATATATATATATATATAGCATATATAGGCTAGTATTATTAATATAGCTGCAGTTTATTTATCTATAGTATTATATATATGTGTGTAGGACCTATGGGCCTATATAGCATTTTCGAAAAATAAAAATTGTTATCGTTCCTTCTTTGGAGAATAGGATTTGATCGCGAGAATTTTGATTTTCTACAGACCTAATAATTCATCATCTTCAATCGAATTTTACATGAATTTTTCGAACAATTACTTCCCCAAATAAGAATTTCTTCAAAGTATGGCTATTTTTTAATGTAACTCTCAAAATATCAAAAAATTCCACTTTTTTTTATTCGATAAAAAAATTATACTTTATATTAAACTATCATCTAAAATTTCATATTCTATTGATTGATAAATTGTTTGACAAGTGAATATTCTTGATTATTAAATTTGTAAATAATTCATTGTATTTTTATTGTATGTAACTTCAGAATAATTTATTTTATATTCATAACTTCATTGATTTTCACATTACTTTTATTTCATTTTATTGTATTATTTACACTTTCAAGTGAAATGCTCTACTTATTGTATTTTCTTCATAAAAAATTTTTAGAAAAATATACAGCAATATCCTAACATTTATTATGTTTAACATCGCTTAAATTAGTCATTTAACTTCAATATAATTAATTAGCGTTTATGAGTCATTTGAGATCATATTGCTGCAATTTGTATAAAATTTTACATCCATAATACTATAATGTTAATATAGTTAATATTAAACAAATGAGTTACGTTGAAAGAAAATACCTGTTCAGCATAGGAAAACCTTAATCAAAACGTCATTAAGCACTTTTAATGGATATAAATTAAAAAATTACTCATGTGTTTAACATTAGCAAAATCATATTGAGCCTATGATTTATTATAATGAAATCCTTGATAATAAATCAACTTTTTGTATCTATTCAGCACGGCATCATAAATCCAATTGGCTTACTAAGAATCAGATTCAGCTAGATTCTATTTATATAAAATCCTATCTAACTTGATAAGCTATTTATTCTAGACACTGTCCATTCAAGGAACCTTATCAAGATAATATCGTTAAAACTTCTACGTATGGTAAGTAATAATATGGACTTTTTTACAAATAAAGCACTTCTTAAATAGGTATATATCATCCATTGTACGCCAAATAATTTTCCAAAGATACAATAGTAATTTTAAAAAAAACTTCAAACTTCATCATCATGATGATTAGAGAATTTTGTTTTAATTCTATAATTTTTTCTTAGAACATTAGCCAGTCTGCAAAACAAAAAGGGGTTGAGAGGCTTGTGTTCTATGTTATGTTATGATTTCTTTTGCAATTTAAAGAAATTAATATGTGTATGGCTTATCGAGTATATGTTAACTTTTTTAAAATTTGAATTAATTTTAATACAAATAGAAAATGCACAAGCAGATAGTCGAATAGAGAGTCAGTGATTACAGTATGTAAAACTATTTCTTACAAGAAAAAATACGGGCAATGTATATATTTAAATAATATCACATTGAAAAATTTGTATTCGAAAATATTTTCTGTTGAAAAAAACTAGCATTAAAAAATTATTCTTTGTTAAATCTTGTCAATTAATCTCGGCAATTTTCAACACAGATGAGTTCAATTAAAGTTCGCATTTTCTTAACCATCGAGAATAATTCATTTTTAAAATATAGTAAAATCGAAAATTATTAATAGTCAATTAAAATTGTCATGTATTTAAAATGCAAAATTTAGATAAAGCAGTCATTTTGCAATAACAAATACAAATCTTCAAAAGTTTTCCCAATAAACGATAACAATGACGAAGTCCGTAGCTGATATTATTTTTATTTATAAAATGACATGATAAATCGGATTTTCAAATTAAAAATACTTCATTAGACAATTTTAATGCAAAAAAATTCGAATCTAGACTTTTAATTAATGGCACTGATGGTTGAGTACTGATAGTCAAAATTTCTTCATTGACTGGTCATTTAGTAAGATTTTCTACTAAGAAAAAGAGATGAATTGGAATTGATTCCAATGACTTTATCTACCAGACGACCATCTGAGAAAATAGCACTACTTTTTAGCAGCATTGACAAAAATTATTTAATTGGTTAGCTAAAACAATGTCAAAATGTCAAACGGATGACAACATGTAAAGCGTTAGATTCCCACATGGAGGATAGGTTTAATTTTTACATCACTAGAACTTTTCAAGAGACATTCGGGACAGGAGCATTGAATTCCATCTGACTGATAACACCAATATGATTGTGAACGGCCTTTGGTGAGTTGTAGAATATATTTAACGTTCTTAATAACATGTGATAGGAAAAAGGAGTAAAAGAAGAGAAAGAGATTGAGAAAACTTTTTATTTTGGAATTTTAAAGAACTGAGCTTAAATCCATTAAAGTAATTGGATTTATATCTATAAATATATCATGGAGAATTTTTAATTAGACAGTTAAAAATTCTCTATGAGAACTAATTGTTTCAAATTTTATCTAAACTTTTTATTTTCCTCAACTGTGTTTACTTATGACCTAAGTATTAATAATTTGTGTTATATTTGAAACATGTTCATGTTTATGAAATTTTATAAAATTATTTTCGTTCAAATGAAATACTATAATACGGTATTCACTCCTTAATGGACAGCCTTTGCATATTAGTCGTATCTTAAGTTTTTATTAGTAAATTAATAATTTTTCAAATTTATAATTTTGCATATTTCTGGCGAGTTTTCGCTATATAATTAGCACATTTCTTATAAATTTCAGAAATGTCTTATTACATTTGAAGTGATTTATTGTTGATTATTGTTTGAAGTGATTTATTGTTATTAAAGTGATATATTTGTGAAATTATATTCAAATAAATATAGATAACATGCGTAATTTTTGTAAAGATTGTTTCATTTTTATAGAATCAAAAATGTTCGACCCATACTATACATGTCTGCCCAAAATAAGTTTTCTATGTTAAAGCATACATGATACTAAATAAAACAATTTAAAATCAATTGAAACATAGCGTTAATATGTGTGAGAAGAATAATTTATTTATTCAAAAACTTGGGTTAAAACTACAATTTTAAGTTTTAAAATGACTTTTCGTATTGCAGTTTGTTGCATAATTTTATCCCTATGTTGAATGATACCATTCAAATATGTTCTAAATTTTCCATAGAATAAATTTAAAAGAATTAATAAATTACTCTCAGTAATTACAATATTTCTTTACTTTACATCAGTTTCTGTTCCATTATCAATATGAGAATGATTAAATTATTTAAATAATTATCTTTAAAATTATTTATAAATTATATAAAAAAATTTGATTTTGTGAATTTTTTCAAGTAACTTATATATAAATATATATTTCAAGACTGATAAAATCAGATTTAAATATAATTCACTTTTAATGATTAAAATTGTCCTATTTATGGCATTATATTTATCTCTTTACCAATTGTTTCGATAAACTGTCGAAGGGAGTTCGATATTTGAAATTCCAAGTTTACATAAATTCAATATTTCAAATTTTCATAACATTTAAATTTTAAAAAATTTTAAAGTTCGTTTATTCATATGTAAATATAATTACTGTGGAATATCCTTTTTCGATGATACTTTCTGATGATACATTCTATATAATTTGCATGTTTAATAATATTCTATAATTACATTTTATACATCAATCAAAACTTTAAACATATTTAGAGTTCTGATTTAATGTCATTATATTCGTTCTTTTCTATTTTAGATGATGTTGAAATTATGTAATAAAATTCGATATTAGTTTATTTCGATATCAATGAATAATTTCTTCATTCATTTTCTATTTATTTTAAATTTTCGTTTAGTCATGTATAATAAATTACTATAAATTTAATGTTAAAATTAGTTTATAGTATAATTTTATAATGCTTAAAACTGAATCCGACGTTTATCTTTATTGATATAGCCTATTCATGAAACTGAATAAAAATTTTTTGAACAATAATTATAGGACTTAAATAATAACATATTAAGAATATAAAATATACAATATATGAAATTATACTTCCTTTTTTTAATTTAACAAGTTAATTAAAAAATATGAAATTTTTTATAAATTGATAGGTTTTGATACGAGCGCACTTATTGCATAATATAAATCGTTATTGACGGTGAAGAAGGAATTATTAATTTATATTTTATTGATAAATTTGTGATGATTTCAAGATTTGGCTAAAGATTTCATTGTTTCTGAAATCATACTAAAAAATAATAACTGAATGTTTATTAATGTTTATGTGAACTGTAGAATAAAAACTCATTTATATCTCATCAATCTTGGATTTAAGTTTCAGAAAGAAAAGTAATGTTTAGTAAACACTTAGATAATTTAAGGAAAAACTAATGTTTTGAAGAAGAATAGTAACAATAAATCCAACAACTAATGTAAACATGAAAATACTTTTCTAATTTTTGCTTCTCTCGGTTTGGAATTTAAAGTCGCAAACGAAAATAAGCGGCATTAACATTACTGCATTAAGACTTAATCTATACAAAATTAAAATTTTATTTTTCATGATTTCTATTTAAGTTATACTTTTAAATTATTATTATTTATTTTAAACTTATTTAAATTATTTTCTTTACACATAATCGTATCTAACAAAATTTTAATCCTAAGCATTAACAAAAATCAGAATGGTAAACTCGTTACAATTGTTATTTGCATGAGAATGTGTTTGCGAATTCGATATTTACCGATATAAATCGATAATTTGTTTTTTGACATCGAAAAATCTGAAAATTTTTTATATTATAAACATTTTATTTTATAGAAGCTTTCTTATGAATCATATAGGCCTACCATGATTTTCAAGGATAGTTTATATCAACTACTTAATTAAATACTATATATATATATATAGTAAGTTTCTTATAGATTTAGTTCTCTAGAAGAATTTGAAATTATCTATCAGTTTAAAAAAATGTGAAATATAATTATCAGATTTTGAATGCAGTCCACTACTGCATAAACTACGGCCACAAAATACAGCACGAAAATCTTAAAAATGAAGTTTATACAGGAATTAAAAATTTGAATTTTACACATAATAATAGATGCCGCCAAGAAAAACTATCAAAGATGACAATTTATAATTTTGCTATAAAATTTTCAACTAAGAAAACTTTTTCATATTATCAGTTTAGTTAAAATTCGTTTTAAACCTTTGCACGTGTATCATATTTGAGAAATTTATTTAACTATGAGAAAAAATATTTTATTGCATAAATTTATAAGTAGCTTTCTTGTAAATTTCTGAAAATAATCACTTAACTGCAATGAAGTCAAACTGAAGATTGTAATATATTTCAGAATCAAATAAAGAGAACTGTTTGATATTGCTAAATTCTTCTTTGTCCAAACTTTTCCCATGTTTTATTTTTTAATATCGCATATCGAAACCCTATCTGAATATCTCAAAATAAACAATTACCCATTCATTTTTTTTTATTTTGATAAATGGAAATTTAAAAATAAAACAGAAAATAACTGAATAAAACTGAAACGACATTGTAAATTCATATAATATTCACAGGATCATTTAATAATCTTACATATAGCTCATCTCGAAAAGAAATATGCATAAAAATTATTTTGCTGATTGTATAATGTGTATTATTGTTTCATATAAATCTTTTTGGGTAATATCTATATAGTTAATTATAAAAAAGAAGTGTAAAGAGAGTTTTGTTTGCTATTTTTTGATTTCAGACAAAATAAAGAATAAATAGTCAGATTATTGAATATTTTTAGAGAAGAATTATGAAACTTAAATATTATTCTATGTATTTTTATTCTGAATTATATAATAAATAACATATTTTAATAAATATAGATTGATTTATGTATAAACATTTATAAATAGAAATTTATATTTATGATAAACTTGGTTGGCATTAAGTACTACATTTCTGTTATCGATAAATATATTATCAATATAAACAGATTTATGATTAATAAAATCACATGAAAGAGGTTGATGCAAAATTGGTCTCATTGATTTTAAAATTTTGTCTGTGGAACTCTGACGGTGCAAACAAAAATATCAAAAGTGCAAAGGATGGTAACGAGGTGCAAACGAGTGCAAAAAAAGAAATTTGAAAAGGAAGAGGCAACTTCACACTTGTTTATAATGGATTGATGAAAATGTTTCACAACAACAGACAGAAAGTATTAATATTTCCATATTTTGATATCTCTGAAATGAATTATTTCCGAACTCATGTACTCGAATTTATATTTTTTCGACGTATCGAAAATATGCTGCATTGTTCATTAACAAAAATAGTACATTTTTTGAAAAAAATTACACTTATAAACTTTTTGAGATAAAATAACCGAAAATGATATACAGTATTGTCATTTACTGTGGATTTTAATTATTGTATTGTATACCATCTTTTATTGAGTATATAGACCATCATCAGTACCACGTCGGCATCATGAGAAAAGTAGTCATTACTCAAATAAAAACACGCTTACCTATTACTGATCAAATACTCCGAACTCATTCTTTTCTCTATACATTATCTCAGCTTTCTTATTCTTCATACAATTTTGTCACTTATTCTTAGTCGCAGATCATAATTTTTTTAGATATTTATACATTATTTTTTCTATCAAATTTTTTCTTGATCTTCCTTTCCTGCATGTCCAATCTGTAACCGCATTTCTCTCATTCGTTCACATAAAAAAGACCATATCAAAGTGGACTTACACACCGCATCAATCACATTCCTCTTTTTACTGCACACTCCTTTCTCATTTTGTTATTTAGAATAGCTGATATCCATATTTTTCATATCAAACATAAGTCTCATTCCCATACATATGTCGGAATACTTATCCTGACAGATTATCTTTCGTAACATATATCCCAAGCACAAAACTTTCAATCCAGCGTTTACTCTCCTCGCAATCTCTCACTCTCTATCAATGCAAACACACTCTTTCGCAAATTGTCTTTTGTCGTAATTACATTTAATGGATCTATAATTTAAATTTTAATAGAAAATTTGTCCTAAGCCTACATTATCCGCCTAAAACGTATTATAGTCTATTAATATATCATTTATAATATCCAGTTCGAGCAAAAATAAAAGTTTATTAATCACAATATCTCTTAAATGAATAAAGTTTTCTCTATAGAATTGTATTATATTAAATTTTAAAGAACTTAAAGTTTCTTAGAAGTGATTAAAAACATTTAGCACTTTATAGTGAAAGGTCTAATAACAACCCGAATGATAGTGTAAAGAAGAAATAGTATGTAATTTTAAATGTTTCTTAATGCATCATAAAACATTTAAAAAAATAAGGTTTGTTGTTGAGAGATGTAACAAAATGCGAGACAGAAAAATTATTTCCAATTTATTCGTGTTTCTTTTCATCATTATCTCCAATAATTAGGACCGTACTTGCATTTCAATTAAGTTGATTCTTTCATTTTTATTTATACCTAATTAAATCCTAATATATTTATTTTTAAAAATATGATCTTTAAATGTTTTGATCATTATCAAAAACAAGTTATTGCAGATATATATTCAAGATATAGACATTTGTATTAAAATAATTTGGAAATTTTCTCGTAATTAAGAATGCCTTTCATTCTCAGAACAAATTTAGATTTAAAATAATTAAATTACTTTATTATTCATAGTAAAATATATATTAAAGTTATGATAACTATATTCTATCATTTACTAAGCATTGTTTATATTTCAAGAGTAGAATTAATCTAAAACATATTTTTTATTGTGAGTGAGACATTATGAGATCAGCAACATGTTATTGATGTTTAAGAATTTTTGCATTTAAAAATTGATCCAAAATAAATTTATTAAGGAATTATAAAACTCAAAAAAATTAACAAACACAATATGTATCAAATGTGGTAAAGAGGGATAAATTGTAAACAAAAAAAGAAAAAATCCAAGATTTCTATTTCAAGACAACATATAGGAGACTTAACAAATTAGAAATGCAATGGCTTCTAGCAAATAAAAGGAGTCAATGCAATTCTAATGGAAGTTACTCTGTATCCATCAAAATTCTCATTTCTTTCTTCACTTCTTATGTCTTCCGTTCGAAGAATGTCTTAATTACACTTCCTTTAACAGAAAGCAATCCTTCATAAGTTCTAATTAAAATGTCTTGATATTGTTTAATAGAAAAATTGCATTTTTTTGGTGAATGCAAACACCGTTTGTAAAAAAGTTAGCTAACAATATTAAAATAAAAATCAACGGTGATGTTTGCAAATTATTAATTATTTTAATTGTAGAATTTTAGAATTAGAGAATTCAATTATTTGAGAAAAAATCAATAAAAATTTTATATTCAATATTAAATTATATTATTTTATATTAAAATTTTCTATAAATTATTTTGAATGCACTTTCAAATAAAAATACTGCATCTACGATAATTTTGTAGACCGTGTAGTTTATGAACTTTAAAGAACTACTCTGTAAATTTAAGTCATATGTTATTAATTACTACATTAATTACAACTGATTAAAAAATAATTCTCATTTAAGATTAACCATTTCTTTATGAGATATCATAATAAATTTTAATATTCTGCATACTTCTTTGAAGATAATAAAAATAATAAATATTAATTTTTTAAAGTGACATATATATGTTTTTTAGAAGCTGAAAACATTGTATATTTTACTTTATATTTTTATCAGTCTTCTTAAATTTATTAACTTTAAAAAATAATACTTTTTCAATGTTTAGAATTTCAATATTTAGAAGAGAATCGATTCAATCATAAAGAGAAACATGGACTCAGTTCCAGCGAGAATCGAACTTATGTATTCTACTTTATTAATAGAATTCGAAGATTCATGGATGATAAGCATCTCAGCAATAGACACAAAAACGATTTTACTGAATATTTCATGAAATGTTAACATAACTTGAGTAGATGAAAAATTATATAGTATCATTGAATAACTTTTTGATAATATAATTAATTTAAAGACAATAAATATTTATTGTTCCTCATTATGATTTTCCTGTTAAACTCTATATTAAGTGACATTATTAAATTCTTTCATTAATAAATTATTTGATATTCCGAATGCGAAAGATTATTTTTCAGAAGACATTATATTCACTGACAGAGAATAAGGAAGAGACAAAACATTATTTAAATAACTTAAATAAATTATTTAGCGATTAATATTTATTAGAGATTTTAAAAGGAAAGATTTATAGATATTAAAACAATTTATTTAAACTTAAGTAAATATATATATAGTATTTTTCAAACGCTAATATGTTCCATTTACTTCAACTAAGATAATTTATCGAGGATAAATAAATAAACTTTTTTCTATACAGTGTTATGTGCGAGTAGGAAAAATTCGCTACCTCAGACTTCTCTATAAACATCATTTAGATCAAATCATAAATTATTTGTTAGTCCGATTAAAATTTTTATATTCAGTATTTCTTATCTAATGTATAAGAAAAATTAATCATTTATAAAGTATCTTAGTTGAGTATATATTATATTCGTTGCTGTTCTTATAACCAATTTTATAATATGGATGTTTTCTTTATTCCAATATCATGAGACCAATTCCGAATGTTAAATATGTAAAAAATTTTTTAAAAAATACGTATTATTCTAAACTTAAATGCAAAAGTATTATTGTATAATTACCGTATTTGAAACCTTATACAGTAATATGTTTCATGGGGATAACGAGAAACAAAGGTTAGATTTTCAATTAAGAGATTATGTCGTCTATTAGTAACATTATTACATATTTAGTTTAATTTTAATTAATTTAACGTCAGTTAAATTAAAGGTTTATTTATAGCCGTTGAAAACATTATTATAATTTCAGATAAATCAAAATTTATAAGATGAAATGTTCACTTCGTTCGACGACATCTTTTTTAAAATATATCAAATTTTTTGTTAGCAAAAATAATAATTAGGCCTATATTAATTTATTTTTTTTGTATTTTTTCATATAAAATAAAAAAATTGATTTAATTTATACAAATTATTAATAGAAGACGATTTTTGATTAATAATATTTTTCATTTTTATAGTCTGAAATTATTAGATTTTTAATCAAGTTTATTCGTAAATTTATTCTATATAGTTTTAAAGGTTTAATTAAATTTATTTTTATGAATATTTTTATGTGAATTGAAAACATACATTCGAATAATTTTGTAAATTAATTATAAATTTAAAAAAAATCTGTTATTTTTATTATTTTGTGACTTAAAAATTATTTCGATTAATTATCAATCGTGCAGTTTAATGCTTAACATCAACTAAAATATATGATGAAATTATAGATATGAAAAATAGAAGTTTTAAAATTCAAATTTGTAAATATCACAGTTTGTTATGCAAACTATATAAATTTTCATATTTTTTGAATGAAATTACTTACGTTCTGTATATTTTCCCATCAAATAATGAACTAACATTCTTCTCTGCTTTTAACGATTCAATATATTATACACCTTATAAGGATATTAAAAAATTTTAAAATATAATATACAGTTAAGCTATAAATTATTTTTACTAAGTAAGAGAAGAAATTTATCTAAATTTTCTATCTTAAGTGTTTTTATTAGAAAATGCATACTCGAAACAAGAATAAAAATTAAAGATAGTTAATGGTGATTGCTGTTTTTCATAGATATGCAGCATTATTAGAAAACAATAAAAATTTTGCCACTGTTTAAGATTCTCACTTCACGATATGAAACTAAAAATTGGACGATATTTATATTCAGCAACTATAATAGATGACATCTCTTAGTGCTGTGGTATTGTATCAGAAAGATAAACAGATCATAATATCCATTACACAAATTTCGTCTATAGATTAAAAATATTTCAATCTATTAAATTAAGTATAAAACAAAATTTACATTTCTAAATTACTAATTTAAAGTAGTATATATTCTCTAGAAACTTTTGTCCTTGCAGAATATTGAATTCTCCAGAGAAACAGTATTTAAAATTTCGAAAAATGTTTTTGTTCATCCAAATATTTAACATGAAAATACTTCATTTATTACCGTTATGTCTGTAATACTAAATCAATATTAAGAACAAGTTGAAAATATTTCTACAATGGATGAAGACACTTCTTTCATTGAGGATAAATCTCTTAAACAAACAGTTGGAAGAGGCCATTCGTCAAATCTTGAAGACATATTGCTTAATTGATGATGATTTTGATATCTTACCAAAAGTAATTGATATTTAGAAGCTATTAGTGAACTAACAAATTTTAAAACAAAAAAAAAAAATTATTACGATAAAATCCGCTCGAAATGAGATAAATTTTTCTATTTGGGGAAATTTTGATTTAGAAAAAAAATGAAGATTATTTAATAAATCATTTCTTAAATTATTTTATAAAGTATGATAACTGAATTAAAATAAAATATATTTATTTTGAAATTTTCTGTAAAAGCTGTATGATTCTTTTTCTTTGTTTTGTAAACAAAATAGTTTATTTACAATAATAATTCGCTGTATAGTAAATAAATTTGGCTTTTAATGATTAGTGCCATAAAAATAAGCTGTATACATTTTCAGTTTAACTTTAAATTCTCGAATTTCAATAGAATAACAATAAAATCCATAGATTTTGAGAATAAAAATAAAAATTCGTATTCTCGAATCTAAAAATCATTAAAAAAAGAGCTCCTATTTGAAAATGAAATTATATGAGTCTATTTTTGGTAGAGAAATTATAAAAATTATTTAAAAAATTTTCTATGGATATCATATTCTGTCCTCTATGAATGTTTTACAGTATTTACAATGTAAGATATATATTGCAGATATTTTTATAGATTATTGAACATAAACAAAATGAAAGTTAATATAATAAAAAGATTTTGAGATATAAAAAAATTATCATTACTATTTTCTGAATACTATTCAAAATATTTATTTCATGTAATGCAACATAAAATAGATGAAGTGAGTACAATTTTTATCATTTACGAAAAATTCGTTCATGAATTTTCGATATAAACATATTGTTTTTATCATCATTTTTTTTCATTCGATTAGTATGAAATTACTGTCTTCATCGATGTCTTTCGTGAAAAGTTCTCGTATAAATAAATATTTTTGCGAAATAAATTTATATTAATCATAAATTCAATAAAATGACTCATTAATAATCGAATCCTCTGAAATTTTGTCAATTTCTTCATAGGAATAATTCATTATCAAGAAATTATCAATGCGCTTATAATGAAAAATAGATTCGAATTTTAGTCTTCTTTTAGAAATTATTTATAAATCATATTCTTTATGATTTTGGAAATGAATGAAAAACATAATTATGATTGGTTGTACATAAATTAAATGAATAATCTTCAAGAAATGCAAAGAAATATATCAGAATGAAGAAAATGGCTCACAAACAGCATGTCATCGAGTTTCCCACTATGCTTTATTCTCTAGCATTGTAGCAGTTCTCAAAATTATGTTAAAATGTTTAAAAATTTTTCATCATGGAATTTAAAGTTGTTTAATTACTGTAATTTATTATTGTCGAAAACGATAGATTAACCAAACACCTAACTTTGATGTAGGGGAAGGTGGATATAGTTGTAACATTTTTATAATTTTTTACCTTGTTCCTTCTCAGTGATTATATATAACGCAAAAAATATTACTGTTCAATAGGCTCACTCGTCAGTTACATAGAGGCACAGAATCACCCTTTCACCTGTAGCAGTTTATGAGTTCTAAAAAGCAAA
>WUQG02319701.1:0-19005 GCA_011317285.2 Androctonus mauritanicus | reverse complement strand
ATAATGTTTGGATATTCGACAAAAACAATGGTAGAAAGTTAGCTTGGCAGAAAGCGTGTAAATGCAGACTTCATTTTCCTATAATAACCAGAAGAAATCGAAAAATTATATAGCAACATACTAGCGATGTTCTTGCACATTCTTCATTAACAGGATACACCAAATTGCATGAGCAAAATCTTGAATCCTGCATCCTTTATTTGTTGCCTGATGAGTTTTACCTATCACGCCACTATTCATTTTTTGCTATTTTTCTTATCCCACCTCGGTTGAAATTAAAATAGAAAACAAAAATATTTTACAGTTTCTTACTGTGACTATATGCAACAACAAGTGAATTTTTCTTTATGAGAATTTTATTTTTCTTTACTTGCTAAATATTGCTAGAAAATAATTTTTCCTAGAGATTTTTATAGTCTTTATTGCCATCATCATCCTTGTGAAATGGGAATAATTAATGTCGAGGTAAACTTTGTCTTATAAAATCAAGCATAGCTTAATTTAATTAAGAGTATTTCATTTTTGCTATAGGAAATAATGTAGAGTTTAAATAAAAGCATAAAAATAAAAATTGGCCATAAAAAAAAGATGATTTATTTATGATTGCAAATTAAAAGAAAGAAATGACTTGGAATCAAGTGATTGTCTGAAGTTTTCAGATTATTGTATTCAATTGAAGTTTTAATAATATTCCATCCTTATATCATATTTTAAATTAAAAATAATAAAATAATTATTTAAAATAAATTCTTAATATGTTACTTACATATTACATAACTTAATAATTCTTATTATGTTATGTAATAAATTAGACAAAAACATTTTTAGATTTTTTTATATAATATAACGAATTGCAAATACTTTATACATATAGTATTATTCTTTGTTATTTGTATTTATGCAAGTGAAGTTTAGATATTTAAATAAAATCAAATATGTGTACTTCACTAGTTAATTTTTTGATAGGGCTAAAAAATTTTTAATAACTAAAAAATTTACTAATAAAATTAAGCATTGTTTTTCATCTAACAAGTAAGAGAAACTTATTCTCCATTGCTAACTGTTATTGGAATTTGATTCGCTATTTTAAAATGGTTATCAAACTAATATACTAATTACTATACTAAAAAATATTTTATGACCTTCAATTTTGTAGATCTATTGAAAAAAAGTTTGCAAAATTGAAGGTCAAAATCTTTTTTTTTTTTAATTTATGCTGAGTTTATAGGAATTTGGGATTCTAAATGCAAAAATGGCTTCAGAGTTGCTCCATCACATATATTTTTTTTTCACTACAGTATTTCCTTTGATGTTTTCATGTTGTAATATGCAACTGAACGAAATTAGTAGTGAAAAATTATCCCATGAAACCTATTCTGTGGCAAGTTCTGTATATATAACTATATTTTACAAAACTAAAATTTTGTTGTTATTTAAATATTACTAACAAGTAAGTCAAGAGTTTTGGTAATTCCTTTTTCTTTTGCCAATGAAGCTATACTTTTTTTTTTTGTGAGCTACTTTTGGATTTTCATGATGCAACATCTAATTATTATTCCTCGTCATATTAAAGAAAAGCATACTAAAATAACACGATAACATTTTAATATTAGTGCAAAAATTCTACACAAAGATATTAGATTTAATGGGAAAAATACTAAATTTGCAACGCTATGCACGGGAAGCACTTAAAAGTTCCAAATGAGTGAGGCCTGTCAACTTTGCTTAAATATGGGTCCACTCAATTCTTGATACGCCACTGGCGTTACATATATACCAAGGGTGCCAAACGTCACGCCACTATAAGTCATATAGGAGAATCTCAAATACTTGAGAGTCGCAATCAATTTCTTTTTGCGTCAATGAGTACGTCATCAGTTTTTTTCAGGTAATCTTAACAAAGATTTCAAAAATTGCTTAATTATATATTTCACATGCATTTATTTCGTATAGAAGCATATTACTTTTTACAGTAAATGAACAATTTTTTTTGTAATTTTGTATTTTAATTTATAAAAATAAGTTTATGAAAAGATAATTTTATTTTAATTTTCAAAGTGTGTCTAAATAGGTTTGATATGTATTATGTATTTCCCAATAATTGACAGACCGCCCCGGGCGTCTCGAACTGTAGCTACTCCATTGCTATTGATTTATCATCATACGAAGCACATTGAAAGTATCAAAAGAGCTGCAATTTAGCCACCGTAGATATATGCAATCTTGTTGAAAAAAAGCCTCTTTAAACATCATGGTTGAAAGAGGCTTTTATATCCGTCAATATAATCTGTTGATTATTAATTTTTGAAACAATATTTGATCTGGAGTCAATTTAAAACTTTACATAAATTAAAATTCTATTATACGTCATACTCGGATTATTACAGTACAGTATATATATTCTATACATTAATATGTTGAATATTTTAACTATAACCTCCTTATTCTTTTTATGCATGTACTAATTATTATTATTTGATATAGTTAAACTTTCCTAGCTTATATATTCTATAATTCATTTTTTTTTTTAATTTTTATGAAAAATGAAAAATTGAGCTTTTTGATAAAAATTTATTGTTTGATCTATACATTATTCAATAATGAATACTTTAAAAAATAAAGTAAAAATGAGAAAAATCATATTCCAAAACACGAATTTTTTTTTCTTACTTTACATTATGAATTATCTATCATCGAATAATTTATATAGTATATTATGGAATAATGCATAAATTATACAGTATGACTAATATATTATATTAATCATATTTTTGAACAGAATACTACAGCGGTTTTCAATCTTTTCATAAATACGTATCACCAAAATCAAAAATTTCAGTACCACCAATAAAAATATGTCTCGTATACAAATAGGAAGTTAAGATTATATACGTACACTAATCATGAAAGTAAGAAGTCGCGTATCACTGGTCGAGAGCTGCAGGAATACTGCGTATTGAATCTATATATTTTTACTTTAAAGAAACCTAATATGATAATCTCTAAGGCATAAAGCAAATTTTAATTAAAATTTTATTGTATCCAAAACATTTTATTTTATAGTTCTAGTGTATCTTATAATTTATTAAAAGTTTTGTTTGAAAAGATAAATCTGATGAAAATGTTTATCTTTTACTATCAGTCTAATGTTATCATGATTGCTAAATAATCTGGTTGTGCAAATGGATCAGGTGCTCAAATGAACTGGTTGAAATGAAAATTAGTCATATTAAAAATACGTTCTCATGGTTGCCCAAATGAATCATAACATTAAAATCGCTTTTCAATTTTAATATATTTTATCAAATAAACGTCAGTAGCTTAATTAGATAACTGCCTCAATATGAATTTCAAACTGCCACGCTAATTTATTCATAAATTTATAAATTATTGCATGGGAGGCATTTTTCATCATGAGACAAATATTATATATTATTAGAACAAACTGTATACTTTCAGAATATTTTCATCCGATCTATCTAATTACATTTATCATTAGCCAAAAAGTTGCATTTTTAGCTAATGATATATAATTGTTCGTTTTTCTATGAAAAACTACAAAAATAAAATGCTCATAAAACTTGGAATACAATGAAATTACCAAAATTATTATATAAAAAATTTCATCTGATATGCTTTAAGTCTACTTTAAAAATTTCATAGCGATACATTAATTTTGGTACGCGAATCATGGTTAGTGTAAGTATATAATCTTAACTTACGCTATGAAATTTTTAAAGTAGACTTAAAGCATATTAGATGAGATTTTTTATATAATAATTTTGGCCCTTTCTCGGACCTGTGACGTCTTAAGTCAATAAACCAAACTGATAAGTCACGTGATTTTTCTGTCATTTCTACTAACTTCATACTTCAAAATGAAAATCTGAAAGTAATCACAAAATACTTAAACATATAAAATTTCTTGCATTCAACGAAGTAAAATCATTACGAATTGTTTATCAATTAATCAGTTTAATTCGAACTGGTTTCTCTCTCCTTTGATAAGTATTATCCGTTAGAAAAGTACAACATTATATTTTTGTAGACAGATTCTACAGCACGAAATATTTTTAAAATAAATATAATTAAGCTTTTGTGTGAAATTGCAACTGCATTTTCGCTCTAGACGACTGCCTCGCTCGCCTCACCCTAGATCCGGCGCTGCAATACGGTACTTAATTAATTAGGTTTACAATTGATACGAATTATTATTATTTTTAAAAGAATATTCAATTTGAATATTCTTTTAGAAATAGACTTGAAATCGTACATATTCATATATTTATTCGTGAACTCAAAAGATTTATATACAAATCTGATTCTTGTTAAACTTTCAGCTTTAATTTGGAAACGAAGTTGCCAGAATGAATTATGTAAACTTATTATTGTCTTAATATATTTTAAATTCTAATTATTGGAGGTTCTAAGCGCCCATTTATTCCTAAACGCACCGCTGCTCAATTTGTGCATGTTAATGTTTAGTTCTATTAATTCTGTTCAATGATTGTCAGACGTAAGAATCATAGGGAGTTCTGTACTCTCTTTTAATTCTCAAGCATGATCATTTGCTTTATAGAAATATTTGGGCTTTGGTTCTCGATTCTGGGCTGAATGTAAGGCTGATAAGCAAACGCGAAGCTCAGCAAGTTTTCGAAACTTTATCTGTTTAATATTTATTTAAACAGATTATATTTCTTTTATAATATTCCTTGATTACTAAAAAAAACCCTTTGAACTTATGGTAACTTACCATTAGATGGTAGCCATTGGTATGTAGAAGCATCCGACTGAGGATTTTCTTTTCAGAGGAACTAGTTTAATATAGAAAATTAAAATTATTAATAGTAATAAATATTATGGATTTCGCATAAATTCGAGGATTAAGTATCTCAATAGATATCACATTAGCATAAATTGGTTTTGCTGTTGTGTAGTTCGAATGCAAAACAGACAATGCATGGATGCACGCGCGATTATCTTGTTTTTCATTTAATATTGTATATATGATGCTATTCTCGTTTATATATAATTTTATTAACAATATTTTCTTGTTAAAAAAAAGATTTTTCTATATTTATATGCATATATATAGAAATATCTTTTTTATTTATTTATTTACTATATAAACAAGAAATAAGTCATTTTTATATTTACAAATTAAATTTGGCTTCATGGAATTGATAATTGTTTGTAACTTGTTAATATATTTCCATGAAATTTATTTTATATAGTACTAAATAATATTGATGAAACTAAACTATTAAATTATCATAACATATGATTCATCATGTAAACTGACTGCATAAATCTTACAACAATATCAGGTAGATTTGGATCATGATTGATATATCTATGTCCATACCCTAGTGAATAATCAAACTCTATAAATTCAGGTGGTCTCAGATGAGGTGGTCTTTCCTCTAACGCTTTCTTAAATAATTTACGTCCAAGTTCCAAAAAGACCATCATATCATCACTTGCATGAAGAAATAGGAGTGGTACTGCTATATTGCCAATTTTTGATTCGCTATCAAAATTCGTATCGCTATGACGTGTCGGTTCTGAACAATAAAAATGAAAAAATGGCATATGTCGATGCAAAACTGAAAGTGGAAAAGTATAGGTTGCATCAGCAACTGTTGTAAACGGCGCTTCTAAAAATATAGCCATGGGATTATCATTGTTTTCAGCCAATTCTTCTGCAAGTTGTATCACCACAGCTGTACCTAAAGAATGACCCCAGAAAAATATCCTGTGTCTTTTTACACGAGATTTTAACCATTTATATACCGCTCTTGCATCTTGAACCAAACCAGCAACAGAAGGGGCAACATAGGAAGAATCGCCAAATCCTCGGTAATCAAACGTTATTACGTGTGCATCTACTTTTGATTCAGTAAGCACTTTATATAATGAAAGTCTATAATCTGCAGCTCTGTTTTGTGCATTTCCATGAAAATATAGAATGACCGGTCTATCATCATCAAATTCGTTGTCTGATGAAATACGCCTTTTAGAGCCCATAGTTACACTTTTAGGTAATACATGCCATACTCCAAGTTGAATTTCAGGTTCTGATTCAATAAAAAACTGTCTAGTATAATTTAATTCGAAATTTTTGGGATCAGATAAATAGGTATGGCGTGGCCAATTAAGATTGTTAAGAAATACTGCTTGTCGACGTATCCATGGACAAAAGTAGAACCATATTGGAAATATAACATAAACAAAAAATAGAGACATTCCAATACTTTTTATCATAACCTTGGTGTAGTATTGATTCCACCAATTTTTGTTATTTTTCCATATTTCCATATTTAAATTTTTACTTTCGCCGTAGACATTATTTAAGACTGAATGCCGATACCGCAACATTCCAACTGTAAAAAACAAAAATATATTATTTTTTTATAAAAACGAATCTAAATTAAATATAAAATTTATTTATAAAATTAAATATTGTGCTCATTAACGGGTGTTTCAATAAAACAAAAGCTTTACGTAGAAATGTTTATTAATTAAATAAATTTATTTTAAAATCTCCAAGTTGATAGACATTCAAATATATTCATATTTATAATACAGTACAGTATACTATTTAATCTAATTATGTCAATAGCATGATTACTAGAAAAAACTGATATCCTCAACATTTCACAACTGTTCTAAAACAGCAAAGATTTTCTAGTCCAACAAAGAATTAATTGCCGTTGTAGGTTTAAAAATAAAATTTTATAAGAAAATTATGGTAATAGATGATTGATGATTTCTATGAAGTTCACAGAAATCACCAATCCATAGACTCAATACTGACTTCCGATGCAGTCATCAAATATAATTTACTTCAATTTTAAATCTAATTCAACAAATTGGCGTTTTTTCGCTCCATCTCACTGAATGATTTTTTAAACGCATTCTTAAATTTTAGAATATACCTATTTGTTTTTTAATTATAAGTTTATTAGGATAGTGTTATTTTTAAGTTTATATGTGTTTGAATTTCTCAAATATATTATTTCAGAAATTCATTTTAATACATGAAAATTATATGCAATAGCTTATTATTTTCATGTATTTAAATTAAATTTTTTATTAAAAATACAGTAGTTATAAAACTTTTACTTATATTTTATAAATTGTTTTCGATCTAAGATATGAATAATATAGTACGATATATAATACAGGTAGTCCTTGACTTACGACAATTCGCACTTACGACGGTCAAAAATTATTACTAAAATTTCTCTAATTCAACTTTGTCGCTTGCATATACATATATATTGCTTTTGTATATGCATCACAACATCGCTATTAGTCAGCAAGCAAAGTCTTATTATTGCATATCGTTGAAATTCTGTCACATCCGGTAAGAGAAATAATACTATTGATGAAAATTCCAACGTAAAGAAGGCGAATGAAGTTTTAAGTTTAATCGTTTTAAGTTAGATAGAAACTTAATTTATAAAAATATTAAAACAGAAAGTAAACAAATCAAGAATTAAAAGAGTCGACGTTCCAATGTCTCTCCGTTATAAGTCAGAATCGACTAAAACAGAGAAATTGCAACGGAACCCCGTCGTAAGTTAATGATTACCTGTATTGTACTTTACGTCAACGATCGTAAAGAAATTATGTAGAATTTTGTGATTAAATCTGATTTACCACGAAGTTCTATGAAGTTAAAGTAAAGTATACATTTTTCTATGGAAATAAAACACAGTAAAAACCGCCTCTTAATAAATTTCTATGTAACAAAATTTTTCATTGATCCCATTAACTTCTTTATTCTAATAATAGCACAACCTCAACTACAGTATTCGAAAATATTGCACTTCTGAAATAACGATATTTCCTAGCGATGTGCAGAAATGAAGCATCGCAACGAGACACTCGATTCTTATGACGCCTCAAGCATTCGAAAACTTCGCTAGCGAGAATTGATTCCGCGTGACGTCAGAATGATATTACCATTAGGGACGCATAACGAAAGATGCTTAAAGGATTTTATTATTATTATTATTTAACATAAATAACGTTTATACCGATTATATGATTATTCCAAAATTATATTTTATGAAAATATTTCTCTTTCCATTTGTTGTATTCTGCAATGCTTTTGAAGTGAATTTTGCTAGTCATAATGTATCCTACGTGGTTAGAATATTTATTTCCTTTCATTTTTTTTTGTCTGATATATTTACAATTATATTTACAAATTGATAGTGGGAAGTAAAAATTTCAGTACTACTTATAATTCGATAATGTTATTGCGAAATATAAATAGATTTTAAAAAACAGCCATGGCATTCATTTCTTACGTCTTATTCTGACGAGTCCTGAATTTATTTTCGATGTTGATAATTTAAATTAAATACTCTCGATGTTTAAATAATATATCTAGAAATACAATGTAAACGCAATAACATGTAATTTAATAAATGAATATTTCTAGCATAGTATTAGAACATTAACAGGAACAGTTTCTTAAAACTTTTTATATCAATCATTCACGCTGAACATTGCTTCACAGGCGGCGCTGTTGTTTATCACGGAGTCGAGAAGATTCGAATACTTCTCGATTCCTTGTGAGAGGTGTTCGACTCTTCTTGACTTCGTTCGCTGCTCATCACTAATATTTCCTCATAATTAGTGTTCGAATTCGAAAAATTTAACAAGGAATAAGTTTAAATTAAAAAAAAATCTATCGCGAAATTCAGAATCAAGGGCACAAGCAAAACATTCGCCCTAGGCGCAAAGAGTAAAGCAAAACTTTCAATTTGAGGAAAAAGTTTTTTTGAGGGCGTAAAAATCTATCCTATTTTTGGGCGTATAAAATTAATTACTCTAGGCCCAGAAACATCTAATTACGGTGCTAGTGAAACCACAACTTTCGTCACCGATAACTCACTTTACGAACATATTTTAACAAATGCAACATTTCTTCAGTTTTAACGAGGTAAATGCTTTGCTCAAAACGCATTATCAAAAAGGTTCCATTCTCTCGCATCCTTCAGTTCGAACATTGTTCCTAATGAAACATGAATTAAAAAATAAAATCATAAATGAATATCGTTAATAATAATATATTATAGTAAGTATCGATTGCATTAAACAAAACTGAAGTATGCAATATGAAATTGAATTTTTCTTTTTAATTAATTTTAATCCCACAAGCTTTCCTCCTTGATACAGAAAACAATCAATAAAACAAAGTGAGTAGGCCTAATGAAAATTATAGGCCTATAAGATTGCAATAGTTTCCGACAGCTATTTTTTAGATCTTAGCTGACATTACTTACAAGTTAAATTACAGTAGATCACTCAATTTTTAAGTACTTAAATTTTCTTTATATTTTAAAATAAGTAAGATATAGCAGCAGGGCCGCCAAGAGAAATTTTCCGGCCCGCGACAAGTTTGTGGTCAGGGCTCCATTTAAAAAAGTGCATCACTTTGATTTAATAAAGAGTCATAGAAAACATTTAACATTTATTTTAAAAAAGTGTATAATAAATTCAAAATTCAATACATTACATACCATACAAAATACAAATATTAAATAAAAATTTAAAAACCTTCGTCTATCAAAATACTATTATATATAAAATAGTTTATTTTGACATGACTGCTTTTGGACTAGTGGTAGACAGTGCGTTCTGACAGCGGCCTGTGAACTATCGGACATGTTATGTAACTTTGACACGTCGGGCCCTTTTTGATGCCGGGCTCGTGATAAAAATCTCAGATGTCATTCCCTCTCGGCGGCTCTGTATAGCAGTATATTTATTGATTATGGTAATGAAAACGTTACTGAATCAGATTGGTATCATAGATGAGAATTCTTATTTTCTTGATCGGTTGCGCTTTTCGATAAACTTTTACACTTCTTTGTTATCTTATATACTAAATCATCTCTTACTGGTTAGTGCATTTTTTAATCACAAGAACGAATTTTTTATTATTAAAAAACGATTAATTTTTTAAATTAATAAAATATTCATTATTTGTGCAATTCTATAATTAAAAAATAGCATCATAAATAATATCGCTAATAATAAAATATTGATACTGTAGTGTCGAATGTATTAAACAAAACTAAAGTGTGCAATATGAAACTGAATTTTTCTAAGTTTTTAATTAATTTTAATTTTAAACTAAAGTATGCAATAAAGTAATTTTAAACTAAAGTGTACAATAATTTTCATTTAAAGTGCAATATGAAAAATTCAGTTTCATATTGCACTTTGAATAAAATGTCATTTTCACAGTTCCATTTTTTGATACATTTTTTTTTTTAAATAATTTTCATTTGAAATTTATCAATATTTGCATTTCGTGGATTTTCAAAACTACAGTATATTGTATTTATTTAAAAAGCTTATGAATAAATAAAATTGCTATTTATCGTCAATAAAAGATCTAAGTTTTGGCAAATAATTTTTTCTCAGATTTCAAATAATAATGTAAGTAAACGGTATACAATACATTCTTGAATGCTCTTTTTGAATAGTTGTTTTGATATTTGCTCAGATGTGATAAAATAAATGCTTAAATTTTCTTCTAATGCTATGCTACTTTAATACTTTTCAGTGAATATTCAATCACTATTAAATATTTTTAGAAAATTTTAAATAGAATCGAAATTTTTTACACCTAAAAATGAATTGTCATATAGTTTATGTATTTTTACTTTTAATTTTTAAAAAGGCAACATTTTATTTTATATAAGTATCATAGAGAAAATTTAAATATTTTTCTAAAAAAAGTTTTTTCTGATACAAATTAGGCATAATTTATGAATACAATACAAATAAAGTAACAATATGAAGTTTTTTGTTTCATTTAAGTTGATTTTAATTCGTTCACTCCTTTTTAAGAGACTTCATCCAGATATATCTAAGATTTTAAATAAAAAAAATTGTGGCAAATATCTGACAACTTTTTAAATCTTATTTTATCTAATGTAAGCTATATATATTTATATATTCTCTCTCACACACAATGCAAGTATATTATTTTTTCCTTTACTAAATCATGTTATTTTTTAATATTTAATTAAGCATCATAACAGATATCTTAAAATTTGTATATATTTCAAGATTTGTAAATGTGTGGAATTTCTTTAATTTTCATGATTTTCCATATTTTTTATTAATTCTTGTAATAAGCATCACCATTGGTAAAAATAAAACAGACAAAAAAATTTGTAAATTTTAAAATTTCATTTAAAAAACTATTATAAAAATGAAGTAAATCTGATTACTTTTTGAAATAAATTTCAAATTCTTATATTAAGTGTTATTTTTTCTTTTAAAACAAAAGAAAAAAAATAATCTCTGAACTGCTTTTTGATTAAATTAAATAAAAACAGATAGTTCTCACAGTTTGTCAAGAATATTAATATTTTCAGGGGATGTTATTCATTCTCAGTCACTTTTGATTTCTATTATAAAATTCCAATATATTAGCCTCTAGACAATAAATACTCTGTTGTAAGTTGTTATTATGCTTTAACATTTGTACTTTTAAATTATTTTATCAAAAATGAATCATGATCTAATTTAGGAAATTAGGCTATGATATAATAAGAATTAAACCTTTTTTTCAGCAGAGAAAAAACTGTCTTACTATTGTACATTTCAATAAAAACTGCTTTAAAATTTGTATTTAGATACCTGGAATGTACAAGATTGTGAAAAAACTTTGAATAAAATTATCATTTTCACAGTTCCATTTATTGATATATATTTTTTTAAAATAATTTTCATTTGAAATTTATCAATATTTTTGCTATAGCATTATATTGATAAAGTATTTTAAAATAAATCTTCTATTGCCATATAAGAGTTTGAGATTACAGATTAATGATAATATATATTTAAGTAATACATATTTATATGAATCTACTTTTAAATTTTGTAAATTTACTGAAATCGATAATTTTAAATCTCAATAATTGAAAAGCATTGAGATAAAAGTATTACTATACAATCATATTATATAAAACTAAATTAAATTAAATGTAGATAGATATTTATTATTTAAAAAATATCTATCTAATACTGTGCATATAAAAAGCTAAGTCAGCTTGTCATTTAACAGCATTGTAATCAATATCAGCATCTTTATATCAATGAAAATTGACTGTTGCCATATTATCTCAAATAAATATTGCATATTAAACTTAAATGTTTCCTACATATTTTAAATATTAGATAAAATATATGTTAATATTTTTAAATAAGATATTACGTTTGAATTTATTCCAAGCATATCTTTTATTTTAGGTGATCTTAGACAATTACGAGTCTAAATCCCTTGTATACCTTCTAAACAGTATTTCCTTGTAATAATGGTCAAGGACTTAATGCTTCAGGTAATTAAAATCACCTGACTAAAACACTATTGGCTAAATCATTGTAAATCTATGCTAATAAAGGAATGATAAATTACAAATTAACTTTTCCAGTATATTAATAAATTCCTTTTCTTATATATGAAACATTATCATCATACAATGTAAGCTTTCCAAATTTTAATTTAACAAACAAAAGTAATATAAAATTATTTTTGTTATGATCTGTTAATAAGTTTTAGTAACTGATCATCATCAATAAATCACACATAAATAAAATGTATTTTCATTCCTGAATTTAAAAACATTATAAATAAATTTGAGTTTTTAAAATTTAAAACTAACATGTTAAATTTAGTGTGACCAAATATACAATATATGACATTATATACATATCTCCAAAACTGTTCTTTTTCAAAATAATATATCAATTATATTACAAAAAATTTAAATTTATATCTAAAGGTTTAAATGGGTATTTATCCAATGAACATAGTTACTTCAATGAAAAAAATGTAAAACAATATAATATCAGTTTTTGATATAATCTTGTTTTCATTTGACAAACATTTATGATTATATAATACTGTATTAATGAAATTTTTTTCTTCTAAATTCTTAATAAATTATAAAACGTTGATTCATTTATAATTATCTCATCCAAGAATGGAAGTTTTGCTAACTTCCATTCTTAAATATTATATCTAACTTGTAAGATGTTCTTTTGCTTAGATAGTTCATAGATATTGAATAATCAGCTCATGTATCCCTAAAAAGTGATAAAATTATCATAAATTTTTTCAGATTATTATTTTTATATAATGCAATGTTTTAATTTAATATGGAAATTGTATTAAAAAACGAAAGATAAAGATTAGAAAGCACTCACTGATATTTAATTTTAAAATATTCACAATTATACTTTTATACCATATTACATATTTTTAACTGTTCAAAATTTAGAAATAGAATTTCAAAATTTGATATTATTTTTTAGTTTCACAAAAAAATCCTGCATTATATTTTTTCAATTTTATTCTCTTTTTATTGATGACGACTGTTCTATTCATATTATGGAATACTTTATATAATTCATTGCATTTTTAAAAAATGTCAAGCATTTTAGTAATAGGTGCTCGATTAACATAAAATAGGCCTATATACAGTATACATAAGAAAAAATTATAAAAATGACATATCACTTTCATTCCCGAAAGCACATCTGATAGCCTACAGTAAATGTGTTTTACTGTACTAATTAGCTAGCCTTATAGACCTGTTTAATTAAACCATACAAATTTTAGCTTAGTTATATTAAAAAATATATTTTTATCTATTATCTTGCAACAAAATATTTCAAGAACGACAACCATGTGAGAAAATAAGATACCATACGAGATTGCAGATTATAGCCTACAGTTAGCAGACTAATTAATAATTTAAACTTTGGAGATTAATTTAAATAGTTATTTATTAATTCTCTTCTTAGAATAATTTTAACTTTTCAAATATTTAACTTACCCGACCGTTGGAATGTTGCGAAAAGTTTTTTATGTACATAATTTACGGCGTAAATGAAAACACCAAATTCATAACGTCTCTTGTGCAGCATAACCAAACCGAACATGACATCGGCCAAACTTAATTCATTTTCGTCGTGAAAAGAATCTAAAATGGCTTCCGAACCAACCAACCGTCTCCTTTCCTCTAAGGCGACCCATTTTATAAAAAGAATTTTGTTTGCTTGACTTACTTTTTATATAGTGAAAAGGAAATTAAAAATAGTAGTAAAAGTAAATAAAACAAATACGGTACTCATTTCTTTACGACGAAAACGAAATTTTTTTCTACTTTTTATATTTTTGAATAAAAAAAATTATTTAATATTATGCGTATTAATATTTTTTTTAAATATATTATGTATCAATTATATACTATATTTTGAAATAAAAATTAAGTTTGTTCAAAAATATCTAACGATTAAAGTTAACCTAATTAATTAATTAAATTAATCGATTCTGCGTTGCATTAGTGAATACGACATTTTGAATATATCACCCAAATTATATTATGTGTATATATACATATATATATATATATATATATATATACATATACACGTTTAATTTTATAAAATATACAGTAGTTTCACTTTAAAAATCGTTTAAAATGATTTAAATTATTGGAATTTGTTTTAGATTAAAAATCGATTCTACAAAGCTATTAGCCAGCCCGAACAGTCAATCGATGTCAATGACCGATATCTTAATAGCAAATTTTTATCGTAAATTATTGTTTCCTATTCGGTAAGTTAGGACTATTTTAGTAATTATAATTTCTACATCTAATGCTGTATAAATCTAACCTAATTAGAAACATAAAATATGATTTTAAAATGCTGACAAGTGAGTACAGTATAAATTGTAATACTATAGCTTGTAAGTATTGTTATAAAAAAAAAATGTTAGCTGCACAATTAATAAAATGTATTCAACAATATAATTATAAGCACAGTAGAGTCGTTTATATTATTAGATTAGACATGATAAATCCAGAGATTAGAATCCATTCTATTAGATTACAGATTGAAATAAGTAAAAAATTTACTTCTAAATATATAAGTTAACTATGCTTATCATATAGACCATTATATAAAACTTCCGATTGCAGATTAAAAATAATCTTTCGTATTGTAATCTAAACATAAATTACGATTATCGGTGGATTAACCTATTTTAACAACGTTCGAGAAAGCCAAATACCAAATCGTCGTATTACTTATAGCAGTCGTATATGTGTAAAAATAATTTTACAACCGGTTGATTTCTACTTATGAAAATAAGTCATTATTAACGTTTCAGCTGTAATTATAACAATAGTAAGCTTAAATAATTCCAATGTCGTTTTGAAAGAGGAAATAATTTGTACAGGTACTATATAGTGTACTTCTATAACACGGTAAATAGGTTCCCGAAAAACCATGTTATATGAGAGCTGGAGCCAATATAAAAAGGAGAGTTACGTTCCAAAACCAATTAAAAACTAATAACTTTCTTTAATTCCACATAAGAAATTTAATTTCTATTAAAAATATTAATAACACGAAATATAAAGAAAGAAAAAATATATACGTTAGATCCTAAAAAACTAATATACGTAAAACAAAAGGAAAGAAAAAAAGTATACAGTCTATATAACATTCATTTAATAATTATATCTTCCTTACCGCTGTTCAGTTAAAACGAGAAGGTTTTTTTTCTTTTTAACAATATCAACTTCATTTTCTGAACTTTTTTATTCATTTAAAGTTTGTGTATCTTTTGCTCTCTTTACAAAATTTGTAATTATCCCGTTACAATCCTGCTAGAAAGCAATCGTTCCTTAACATATACTCAAAAAAATTTATGAATAAAAAAGTTTTTCTTCTCTTTCACATTCCTCTATTGAAGAATAAAAACTTTTTATCCAAGAACTGAACATTTGGAACACAAAATAGTTATTGGTCGACAATTAACTCAATTACAAAATTAATTCAATTTCAAATCGAAATCGAAAATAGAGTGCATATCGTCCTTTTCATGACAAACTAGCGAAATTGCGTTTATGACTAATTTTAACAAAGTATTTCCCAATGATCGCATTTTATGTGTGTATTGTATGTCGCTAGTATGTATTTACAAATTTAATGAATATATTTTGTATTGTAGGAGAGTAAACGTAATTTTCTAAATGTTTTAAGTAAAAACGTGTTGTAGAAATACTTTGTTATATGAGGGTTTCCGCAATTTTCAAATCGTGTTAGAGCAAAACCATATTGTGGAAGCCATGTTACAGGAGGGATACTTGTATTTATCGCAAACTGTCAAACATGAATTCATTTTTTCGTGCTATGATGAGTCATGTGTATAAAACGTTCGTAGTTTTTATGGTACGTGATTAAATTATCTTTACGCTTGATTTGAAAATATTTTGTTTAAAATTTTAAAACATATTTGAATCGTGCATGAACGGGTGAAAGCTTAATGGATTCTGAATATAATTAATTATGTTGATTTGAGAACTATTTAAATGAATCAAAAAATTGTTTTGATGATAATAATAATAATAATAATAATATGATATTTAATAATGAAGAAAGCATAACAAAAAACATTAGAAAGCGGAAGCTGTTTTGAATACAACAACAGTATACAATATAATAAATAAATAATAATTTTTTACGAACGTTTTAAAACCGTATTTATGGAGATCTCGCTCCATTTTTAATAAATGATGTAATGAGAAGTATATTTTATTTAATTATAATCACAATATTTTAATCTATAGTCAGCTAAATGAAATCTTTGTATTATACTGTATTGATTTGTGTGGTAATATAAAATTATAAATTATACACTTTCAATATTTGTAAGTTAAATAAGATGTTCGAAAATTGAAATATTGTACATTTGATAATGTTAAATAAACATGTATAAGCAATATATATGTGATAATTAAAAAGAAATTTATAGAATGATTTTATTATACAGTAATAAAATATTGTGTATAGTAATATATTATGTATCAGGAAAATGGGCCAATGATTTTAATCTTTTCACCAATAAGAGGAAAAATAATAAAAAAGGATTACTCTAATTTATTATAATTATTTCCTCGTAGACCTCATGTTGTTAAAAAGATTTCATCTATAAAATACTCTTTTTTTTATTAACCAATTTGTTTTCTTTTTTGGCATGTTATAAAGTATAACAGAATAATTAAAACATTCATTAAAAAAGTTGTTTAAAATAAAGTAATTAAGTTTTTTTTATTTGAAATGGATATCGATGGATAAATTTAGTAAATGTATAGGGTATTTTTATATCGTATTTGCCCGCGGCGTTAAAGTTATACAGTATTAATAAAACAATTTGCCTTGCAGGTTTTAAATACTGAAAACAGCTGGAATGAAGTTCCTCAGGTTAGAAACAGCTGATCTACACCTATAAGTTATAATAAATTTTCGATTTGCATTCCTTTTAGTTATAATTATATTAACATTGCTTTCTCATTTATTATATATTTCGTGTTGATTTTAATCGTAATTTTTTAAGCGGTTTTTAAACCCTTTCTCTTTTCAAAATTAAATAAAAACGTTTATGAATTAAGTTGTTCTCGTCTGTTGATTTGCTAGTCACCAGCACGATAATTTACGCATTATCCGATTTGAATAAAATTCATATACATTATATTATTTTGGAAAACTAGAGAATTAAACATATCGAAAAATGATCGATAAGCTATCAATATTCCTAATGTAATAAGTAAAAAGATACTTATTATCAATAAGGCAATATCTAACGCAAATATCATATAATTTGAATGAAATTTATATTAAAGAATAAAAACATGATAAAAATCAGACTCGTTTTTGACCATTTTTAATTTTCAAAAAGATTAAAAATCAAATAATGGGAAAGGATTACTTGATCGATTCATCAATTTAATTAGTTTTATAAAATAAAAAATAAAAAAATGGGGTTAAGCTTATTTGTATTAATTTTTTCCTTCTATTTTTAATGTATAAACATATCTTGAAAATATTTTATAAATACTGAAATTTTATGGGGGCCATATCTTATCACACAAGATACATATTTATTAATATGGAAAGTGCCAAATGGCCTAGTTACAAGTTTACAGCTATTCGAAATGCTAAAACTCTGACAGGCGATATCTCTGAAACTATTTGTTGCACGTGAATGATATCACAGTCATTTGAAGAGATTTTAAATATACGAGTACTGTACAGTATTATAATTATAACAAGCACTTCCGGAAAGATTTAACTTAAATATTGAAATTTATATAGGTCCGGCCAGCAGGCGCAAGGGACGGTAACAATCTTTTATTTAAAGGATCGATTCCAGGATTCAATCGAGGATCTAGAAAAATATTTGCGGACTAATAAACAATCATATTTTACATTATTAGATTAATTTAATTACTTTACATTATTAGGCCAATCTAAAATGTGTAAAATGAAATCGTAGTTAGATCTAACTACGATTTCATTTTTACACATTTTAGATTAAAAATATATTTTTAGCTTACTTTCCTAAGGAAAAGAAGGTTTATAATATCACTATTATTTCTGTCTATAGTATGTCTCCCCCTAATAACTTTTGAACCATGCAGATTTTCATGAAATTTGGTAATGAATTTCTGATATTAAAATATACCCCGATGCCGCATCTTTTAATTCTATAGAATAGCATTTGATTTTATTAAAATTTTATTTTAGATTGGCAATAGATGGCGCTAAGTATTAGTAGCGTAGGAGTAATAGATGGCTTACTTGCCTCAATTAACACTTAGCGCCATTTATTACTAATAATATATGAATTGTTTTGGCTGGGTTGGCTGTGTGGAAACAGTTCGGCTTTCTATCCTAGAGGACTCGAATTCAAGTCTCGGGTCCCACCCCTTGGAAATATTTATCATGGGTCCGGGCCTGGCCCGTCGATCCCTATTCCACTATCCGATTGACCCCTCCATAAGGGTCGGTTGGAATGATTTGTCCCGCCACTTATAAGGGAGGCGACAGAGTTGCAGAGCTAAGATTTCGATGAAATGTGGCAGGTTGATAGATTATGGCAAGACATTAATA
>WUQG02319590.1:0-19006 GCA_011317285.2 Androctonus mauritanicus | reverse complement strand
CGGGCCGGGCCCGGACCCCATGATAAATATTTTCAAGGGGTAGGACCCGAGACGCCAACCCGGGTCCTCCAGAGTGGAAAGCCGAAGCGTTTCCAGGCGGCCAATCCGGCCGACCTCCGGGACAGTTTGGCTGGCGGGCCACCACTCGGTTTGGCCACTTTAGTCTAAGCCGAAAATTAGCCACGGATGGATAAGGTGGAAGGAAAGGGGGGAGTATCTAGCGGGTGGGCGGCCCCCTTTCCCTATGGTATTTGTAAACCATGCAGGCCTCGTGTCGGATATTTGACCATAGCGATTTTAGTGGTGGGCATGTTTTTTACCTAAACCGATTTGAAATTTTAGATAGACGAGAAAAGGATATCCCACATATCGGCCGTTATTATGCTTCGGAGATCCGACAAAAGAAAAGACCGAGTAGAAATATCGCCGGAACAATTATCGGACGCTTCCACCCAGGCCGAAGTAAGATGTGGCTAAACGACACGCCCACCTCCGTGACGAAATTTATATCGTCTGAATTTCTTTCAGAGATTGGCTCAAGCCTTGCGTCGGCCCATGCGGGTTCTAGGTTGGTACCATTCCCATCCTCATATTACCGTCTGGCCTTCTCACGTGGGTGAGTACCGACCCTGGCAATAACTGGAACCACTCCACACCCGTCTCAAATCGTTTTCTTTTTTAGACGTGCAGACTCAAGCTATGTACCAAATGATGGACGAAGGTTTTGTAGGGCTCATCTTTTCTGTTTTCAGCGAAGAATCGTCCACCAAAGTAATATATAATAGCTTTAGTCTAAATCAATTTATATTTTCCTATTTATATTTTTATTATCCGTTTGGCAGCACGGAAGAATTCAAGTTACCTGTTTTCAATCGATAAATCAAAGTCCGGAAGGTGAACCCCCTCAGTACGTATTTTTCTTTTTAAAGAAAACTAGAATATTCGGGTGGTGTAATTTTTATCGAAATTAAACATTTTCAAAATCTTTCCGTAGGTATATGAGACTGGAAATTCCTTTGCACGTTATTCCTTCTTCTCACGTCACCAGCCCCTGCCTGGATGCGCTAGTTCAACTTCCCAGAATATTATGCCAGGAAGAACAAGATGCGTACAGTTTAACTTGCCAGATTCCGGAATTAGATCTCTTAACTCGATTACATAATAATGCAGGTAACTAATACATATATATGTGTGTGCGTATGTATATAATAAAATTTTGACGGAATATGGACAAATTTGGTTTTAGTGTACACCAAATCCTTGTGTCACATCGCCGAAGTAGTGAGTGGACCCCTATTACAGACGCTAGAAAGCCGTCTGAGACAAAATGCGGAAAGAGCCAAGCATCTAGAAAAAGAAAAGGAAAGGATATTAGAAAAGTTGAAGGAGTTATACGAAGAGAAATCGGAATGGAAAACTGCCAGGTAATGGCTATTGGTTCCAGCCGCCCGTAATTAACTGGAGTTAAGCTGGCATTTTCTCCATTCCAAATATCATCAACCAGTTTTTAACTTATCTACCTGGGACCTACCGCCGTCTCTAAGATGATCAGATTATAAGATATATTCCTTACCGATAATTTGTATTTTCCGTCTTTAATAATAAACTTGGTATAGAATATTCTCCATCGCCTTTTGATTTGGGAATTGGGTTAGTTTCCCGACTAATATATCGTGTTAAGAGCTCATTTTTTGGAAATGACATACATGGCTATTAGTATTAGACCTACCGAAAGGGCAACCACCCTATTTCAGAGTTTAAGTACGCTACCACCGGACTACAAATCTTTAATCATTCTGGCAAATAATTACATAAATGTAATCGACAGCCATACAAAATCAATAAGTTCAAAATTACATTCAATACAAACAATCAACGTAATTAAACATTATAATAGTCAATAATGACAAAACTACCAACAGCTTTTTTATACGAATAATAATCAAGGAAAATGTAATGGTAAAAAACTTTGAATTAAATAGTCGATAAGGAAAAGAACGAATAGACCGATTCAATCTAAGATATCCTGGATTAAATAATTGTTGTTTATGTAATCTTACATCAGGAATATTTAAGCCTTTGGAGAAAAAATCAAATTGATTATGATGATGATAAAAATAATATATTGCATCAAAATAGTAAATTCGAGAATATAACGTTTCAATACTATTTTCCAAAGATAAACAATCGTTAGTAACACTACATCCAAGTAATTTTTTTAACTTTAAATATAACACTGATATATGATTAATATTAGAAGGAGCAGCAGAAGACCAAATTATAATACCATAATCCACTAATAGTTGAATAAAAGAATTAAAAATTAACTTCTTTATCCAAGCAGATTTTAAATAAAATAAAATATGATAGATGATTCCCATCCTAACTCGTAATTTTTTCTCAATATAATCTATATGATCATGAAATGTAGATTTAGTATCAAAATAAACTTCGAGATCTTTTATGTTCTTCAAAAAAGTTAATTCATTATTATCAATAAAAATTCTTTCACATTGACAATCAGTCAATGAGAAATTAATAACAACTGTTTTTAGAAAATTTAATTCAAGTTTACTCTGAACAAACCTAACCAGGAGACTTCACTTACTGCCTTAAACTCAGCAAACGATGTAAAAACAACAAGAACTAAACGGCAGTTGAGCAAATCAAAAAACAATTTTATTCATCAACTGCCGTTTAGTGCTTGTTTTTATGTCGTCTGAACAAACCAATTAGACAAACCAGTAAGATCATTTTGCAATATTTCTCTATCAGTATTAATAATTTTTATATTGTTAGCATAAGCGATAACATCAGAAGAAGATAAGCGAAAAATAGGATCAATGTAAATAACAAAGAGTAAAGCACTTAATGGAGAACCCTGTAAAAGACCTTTGTGGAAAAAAACGCAGATGATAATTCATCATTAAATTTTAGATTGGCAGTTCTCACTATCAAATAATTAAAAATCCAATCTATAAATATCATTTCTAAATCAGTACAATATTACAAATCAATCTTCATCTCAGAATAACATGATCAACAAGATCAAAAGCACTACTTAAATCCAGATATACTACATAAGTATTCAAGAATTTTTCTGAATTATGTAGCAGTAGTCTTTTAGTTTGCAATAAATTGGCAATACAAAATTTTCCTTTAATGGAATAATGCTGATTATTAGATAAATTAGAAGAAACTTGAAAGAAAAAAAAAAAAAATTTTAGTAGTAACTTTTTGAATATTTTCAACATAACAGCCGACAAAGCAACAGGTCGGTAAGAAGTCATATCATTATCTTTCTTACCAACTTTTTTAATTAATTTTAAGTAAGAGTTTCTTCATTGATAAGGAATAATAGAATACGAAATAGAATTGTTATAAAGAAAAACCAAGTGGGACTTATATTCAGATTTTAAGTTCTTAAATACCACAATAGGAAGTCCATCAGGAGCAGATTTATTCATTTTTTTAAGCACTTTATTAAAAGATTCCAAAGTAAAAATCTCTCTATAACGAGAATTGTCATTAGTATACGAAGAGAAAAAATAATTTGAATTGGAGAATTTCATTTTATTAAATTCAAATAAATCAGCTTTTAATTGATCAGAAAATTAAATATGATTAGTTTTAATTTTATTTAAATTAAAAGATGGTAGAATTCTCAAAAAAAATTTATTAGATGAAATAGTTTTATTAGAAAGAGAATTAAAATAATTCAATTTTGCATATTTCAAATTTTTTAAATAGACACGATTTAAATTGCGATATACATTTCTAGAATCAACATTTCCTGATGATTTCCAATTATGATAGTAATATTTCTTTTGCTTTTTCAGTTTTAATTTTACGAGTAATCCATGGTTTATAATAGAGAAAAATACGAACTCTCTTGCGAGGCACAGCATGTTTGATTGCTCCATATAAAAAACTATAAACAAGTCAAACTTTTGTTGCACTGAATTAGTTGATTCATAGATAGAAGCCCAATCATAAGTGGTTAGTTTCAAATTAAAATAATCCCAATTAACACGATTCCATTTAAAACAGTATTTAATATTCAACATAGTTTTTCTTAATATTTAAAAAACAAGTAAACCAGATTGGAGCATGATCAGAAGGAAATTTAAACTCACTATCACTAATCTGGGACAAGCTTTCAGAATTTATGATTTTAGAATCTTCATTAGTATAATTGAATGTTCCGAGCCAATTTATGTTGTCATTTAAACTTGACAGGTTAACACTAGAATTAAATTTACCGTATTCTATCAGAAAAAAATTCATTCAAATGACATTCAATGCATTTAATATTATGTGTAAAAAGTAAATCTAAAAAATTTAAATTTCGATGATTTTTCTTTCATAATTTTTTCGATGATTTCATAAATTTCATGATTTTTCTTTAAATTGACAAAAGTTAGTTCTCTTTTAGTATTTATATATTAATATTTAGTATTTAATTATTTTAAACTTTGAAAACTTTTGCTTTGAAAGAATGTAATTTAAAGTAAGAGAGTTGATCTCATTAAGTAATGTTTTTCATGATCACTTTTAAATGAACAAAATATCATTCGACAAAACTTGAAGAAATATTAGATGTGTGTCTTGCCTAATTCTGTCAGATTCTGAATTTTTGAGAAAATCAAGGTTTAAGCACAAGATCAGTACCGCATCATGCCCAATATGGAGACTTGAAGGCAAAAATAAGGAAGGAAATGGTCCGAACACCGAAGATTCCAAGTTGCTGCCATTTTTGTAATTTGTACATTAATTTTCTTGATTTTATATTTGTTTTATAATAAATTGATTTTTTTTAAAGTTGATGATTATACAGGGTGATTCAAAAATAGTGTGCCAAAATTTAAGACTTATAGAGGATAAAATTCTGAGTAAATAGTCTAATCCAATTTTCGATTTGAGACTTCATTTAGAAGATATAACATGCAAAAGTTTTGTGACATCATTCCCGATTCTTGTCAAAAATTATTTTTAAAATCGTCTATAAATTTTAACTACTAAAAAACTATTCTAAAAAATTTAGAGCATCGAGAACAGATTTGTTTTTATAAAATTAGCGAACAATTATTTAAATGAAATGAAATTGTTTTACAAATGCAGCATTCATTTTCGAACGTTAAATTGCTAACTCTTCCTGGTTTGATAGGTATGTATTGCTTACTATAATCTTTTTGAAAGTGTTATGGATCACTTTTTTATGCAGAATTGGAAGGTATGCACTTCATTTATGGGTGCACCTGTGGTAATAGTAGAATGGTGGAACGTCTATACAGGAGAACTTTTCCGCAATGTAGATGTCCGTCCAGAGTTATTTTTGTAAACATCGAACATTTCATATAGCATTATTGATTAATAAACTTAATTTCAGTACTTAATTTTTTTTCAATGTTTCTTGTCTTTCATGTATCAAAACAGAAATGACGTCACAAAACTTTCATGCGTTATATCTTTTAAACGGAGCCTCAAATCAAAAAATGCAACTAGACTTTTTTACTTAGAATTTTATCTTCTACAAGTTTGTAAATTTTGGCAAACCTTTCTGAATCATTTTGTACATAACAAGGTCAGAAAACAACTATATGAATATTATTTCAAGTGTACTAATCATTTTTTCTTATTATATAATTTATTATTTTAATGTATTTTTCGGTGATGTTACACTTGCAGGGGATTCTTTTTAACACATTTTTTACCTTTGAAATATTAATAAACAAAATAATAGAAATTAAACCTATTTTATATTGATTAAAATGAGGGTTATTGCGTTTACACATGTTTTGATATATTTATTATTGATTTTAGATTGGTAATGTTTTCACGGATTATCATGGATCTTTCACTGACGTCTTATGTAATCGTGATCTTCAATAAACCATGTGACTTTGAATATAAATTTTCTGGTGAAACTGCAATTCAAATTAAATTTTACTATCAAAGTTTTAATTTTATAAAATTGAAAATATGATTTTTAGTTAAATAAAAATGAATTAGCCGTTAATGAAATTTATTAAAAACCTATGACAATAATTAATTAATTCATATGTGTATTCAGGAAATATATATCTATCATCGACAGTATCTATTTAAGTACTAAAATACTGGAAAATTTTTGTATATGAAATGATGTTACGTATTAGGAGAAGAATTAAAGAAAAAGTTGAGAATGTTTCTCAAAGTTTATTCTACGAAATTATAACGATATTCCATGTAAAAAATAGATATTTTAAAAATTTTTTAAAATGAATGAATAAATAAATTATATATATATATATATATATATACAGTAGACTGTGCCTAAATCATTAGGCATGCCACACTTTCAGGAATTTTTATTAATTTTTTTATTTATTTATTTAATAAAATTCCTTAATCATTCAAATTATAGGAAATTTAAAATCTACTTAATTTTAGTTCTGTCTGAAACTGCTTGCATTTCTGGAAAGAATTAAAATTTCCTACTTTCCTAAAGTATCCTTTACTTTTTGAATAATTAAAATTAAGATATTATACAGTATGTCATCAAAAACATCCTCGATCGCATAATCTATATGTTGAATATCATAAAATGTATTAAATAATTCTATAGTCTTGTTGACATACTCAATGTTGCTTGGGTAATATTTAAATATAATTACCTTACACATTAATCTAAGTATGTTGCTTTCTAAAAGCTAATATAGATAAACCATATTTCACTTAAATTTTAATATTTTTTGTTTTATATTATTAACAATAGTATTAGGAATGCAGATGTAATACTAGCATCATCTGTTCTCAATAATATAATATATAAAATTTTGATAAAAATCAAGTGTCATTCTGTAAGATAGAATTCTAGGGTAATAATTTTTAATTAATTTCATTAACTATTACAAAACTGTTAAGATGCTCTAATATTAAAAATGTACTGATAAAAACTTATTTAAGAGAATGCAAAAAACCAGTTTTATTTAGAAAACGTTTTCAGTACAGCTGTATCCCTTTCAGTCTTACAAACAAGAAAATACAAATAAAAGAATTTCAAACATGGAACAAATGGTTCAAATAGACAGTGGACGCTGGTAGCCAATGTTACCATTATGTCACATTTACATTTAAATATTAAATTAATAGCAGGACATAGTATAAATGATAACAGAAAAACATAATATCAGTAAAATTCTAAAAACTAAAACCTAAACTAATAAAATTAAGATGATTACATTGCGCTAGATTATACAGTCACGTTATAGTGTTTGTAAGACTGAAGAGGGTACAGTTGTACCGAAAACATTTTCTGAATAAAACTGTTTTTTTGTATTCTTAAGCTACTGCTCAAAGTGCTTTTGTTTTTATTTACACTGATGTTAGCTGAAGAACAGTTAATGGATTTTGATCGTTATTTAAGAGAATATTGATAAATAAAAAGAATAAATAATATACATAAATTTTTTAAAAACAACCAACCATTTATTTAATCAAAAATGAACACCAACTGTTTAACTATTCAGTCAGTTATCAGAGAGCTTCAATTCTGAATATATTAAATTTATTGGGAATTTTATATCTAACATAAAGCTACAGCTATATATATTGTACAAATCACAATTTAAGTAAATGGAGGATATGTTTTCATTTAATTTGGCAAGACTATTTATTTTATATACTTATTTTATTAGTATTTGTTTTTAAAATATACTTATTTTTATTACAGGAAGAATATTTAAACGATGAAATTATCAGTACTGTAATAAACCCACTCTCAGATTATCGTTATACTCAGACTGATGGAACTTTAAAGATATATGATCCAGATCAATCAGAATATAAAGGAAAATACCACTGTTCTGCATCAAATGAATTTGGTACTATAATTAGCCAAACTGTTTCTTTAAGTTTTGGATGTAAGTTAAAAATATTTTATCAATATTTTTTTTTTTATTTTCATTACATCAAATTAAATATATAAAAATTTAATATTGCTGTTAACTGATACTAAACATCAACAGTTAATATTTTTATTTCTGTTATAATTGTTTTAAATAGTAATAGTATGTTGTGATATCTTATATGACTTTTTAATAAAATTCTAGATATATAAATTATTAAGTTCTTTCTTAAATCTGTTCATAAAAGTTTTGCTTAGTAATTAATAAAGTACATCAATGAAATGAATCTGAATTGAAAAATATTCAATCCACATTTCCTTCCTGGTATAATTTATCAATTACTGAATCCAATTACCAAAATAATGTTTTAGAAAGACTTACTAACAAAAAAAAAAATAGAACAAGAAAATCCATCCCTTATACAAATCCAAATCAGAATTTCATAAATACCATTCTTTTAAGATATATAATATTTTAATTGTATATTTTTAAAATTAATTATATAATTATATTTCTTTAAAAATTATTGATATATATTAATATCTTATATAAAAATAAGTTATTTTTTTCATTTTACAAGCTTTAATAAATTAGACAGTGAAACAAATGTGATATTCAAATATATTTTTTTGAATTAACTATATATATATATATATATATATATATATAGTTAATTCAAAAAATATATTTATATATATTTATAAATATATAAAAAAATATTTATATATATATTTTTTTTTTTTTAAGAGTCTGTAGCTTGTTATTTTATATTGATAACAATAAAAATGATTATTTTTTAATTATATAATTTCAAAATTTTCAGTAATAAATTTTATTTGAAATTTTAATTGAATAATAATCTTGATATAAGTTTTAAGAATATTTGTAACTTTTTAAAGAAATAAAATGGATTAACTTTGATTCATTAGTGCTAAACTTATATTTAGTTTTTTTTTATTATAAGAAATCTGATTTGATAAAATATTTTTATTTACCCTCTTAGTTATTCAAGAATTTACTAGAAAAAGATCGCCAGATTTTGGAAAAGAAAACTGGGGAAAATCTATATCATGTGATCCTCCACAATTTTTTCCAAGTAAAAAAAAAAATGAAATAAACATATTGTAATTTTGTTTATTTTTGAAATGTAATTAATTTTTAATTATAGGTGTAAATTATTATTGGAATAGAAACTCATTTCCAAATTTTGTAGAAGAAGATCAGAGAGTTTTTGTTTCATTTGATGGTAATTTATACTTTTCATCTTTGGAGAAAACAGATCAAGCCAATTATTCTTGTGTTGTTCAAAGTTTGATATCACCAACTGGACGTACGGGACCATATTTTCCACTTATAGTAGAATCTGCTTGTAAGTCATTAATGATGATGATTTTAATTATTATTGAGATAAAATAAATAAATCATTTGTTTATTGATTTATAATAGAAAAAATTTCATAAATAATTTTGTTTTTTCTTAGCAGGAAATTAGAAAATGAACACTATTTGAAAACACATTTAAACTTTAATTTTAAAAATATAAACTAATTAATTGAGCACTTTAATATTTTAAAGAATAAATGTAAAAAAAAAAATAATGCCAAATTAAAAATTTGCATTATAAAGTAATTTGATTTGCTGTAAAATTTTTTATACAAACAAAATTTGCATATTTTCCCCATATTTTATCCATACTTTATAGTAAAATATATCAAATTAGTAGTGATATATTGTAATTGTTCAAAAATAGAGTCAAATTTTAAATGAAACTTAACTCTACCCAAAAATTACAAGCTACATTAAAATTCACATAATCTGGCTCTTTCTATTTATTAGATACTTTATTATTTGGCATTTTATATAAACTGGTTCCTTATGATCCAGCATATTAAAATTGCTGCTCTTATAATGGAAATTTTATTCTTTTTTGCTGTTAAAGAATATTTCACTAGGTGCACTTATAATGGAGTTTGTTGTTATAGAATTATACATTATTATTTTTAAAACTATATATTTTAAAATGACATTCCACAATAAAATATAATTGATTCTAAAATCCAACACCATTAAAATCTGGCATTTCTCAATCTTTGAAGTGCTAGATTTTCAAAAAAATATCAAGTTATGCCATCAGTATCCATTTAGTTATTTAATGCGTATAGGAACATATGTGACTAAATGGATGGAAAATCTTTTTAAGTAATCTATTAATAATAAATTATCTTACTAATATAAATTGAAGTGCTAAATTAGTAAAATTATCAAATTAGTACTGCATTATAAATGCAGCTAGTGAGAGTTTTCACTAGCAGAACTTATAATGAAGTTTCTTGTTAAAAGAAATTTTGCTAGAGAATTATGTTAAGTTTTTATTATTCTGCTAGAAAATGAAAACTTCATGATTATAAAAATTTAAGCAGAATTATCAAAAATGCAAATGTAAGATTAAATATGTAAATAAGATCTCATATATATTGGCTACAAAATGTGTGAAAGTTCTAGTAAGAAAAGAGAGTTGAAATTTTTTCAACAACTTTTTTTTATATTAAATATTTAATGGTTGAGCAGATTTGGAGAACTGTTTCAATGCATATTAACAACTGCTCATGGAAAATTCTCCCTAATTCATTATCAATTATTGTACATTAGATACAAAACTTATATTTTTTAGTATCACTTTTTCAATATTTTCATTTAATTCTGATCACAAATATTTTATTCTTATTTGAAATCATTTTATCTGCTATGTCTCAATTTTGTATTTATTTTTTTTGTTTCATTGATTTTGAGCTTATAAATGCATTTACTTGATGCCACTTCCTCATTATTTAAATAATATGTTAATTATTCTAATACATATTTATTCCAATCAATTTTTAAAATTTTTTTGTATTATAACAAATACAGATAACCCTTGTATAACTTTGTATAACTTGTAAAAGTTGTCTAATTCTGTAGATTCCCATAAAAATCTTATGTGGGTGAAACAGTGTTAAATAACACTAAGACTCAACATAAAAAGGATGATACATTCCAAAAGCTAACAAAAATATATTATTTTATTTTTATAACTATCAGAAACTTAATTTTTATTAAAAATAGTTATAATTGAACTTTTTACAAGTTGAGATACATATATGTTAAATGATGTAAATTCATTTAAATTTCTTCTTACATCATTGCTAAACACATCAAACAACAATATTTTCTCTATTGCAGATCATCTTCACCTTTTAAACTTTCTTCTATAGCAGGGGTTGGCAAACTGCGGCTTGCGAGCCACATGTGGCTCTTTGGGTATGTATATGTGGCTCTGAAGTAAAATTGAAAATGCAAATAAAACTATCATAGTTTCATTTATAAAATTTTAAAAGAATTTTATTCGCATAATGAAGATTTCATTTGATTTATAGGTCTCGTAAAACTTCGTGGCACTAAGATGCACGAAGCGTGATATCAGCGAAGAGAAAGCGAGCATGGAGAAGGTTTACAGAGAGAATGGAGGGGATGAATGAACATATGGCTCAATTTTTTGTGATTTTTTTTTCATTTAATAAAGATATAGTTAATATTATAATTATATTTTTATTAAATGAAGAAAATTTATTTGTAAAAATATATGGCTCTCAAATAATTTTTAAATTGTTGTGAGAAACAGATTTAACTCTTTCATCTCAAAAGTTTGCATAGCATCTAAATTTCATATATCACCTGCTTTTTTTTAAAAATCAATAATCTGGGTTTGTTTAAAATCTTTTATATAATAGATGTTTGTGGAATAGACATAAGCATTTTGAAGGCCTTTTTGAACTTTGTGCTCCTTTCAGTCAAATGAGGCATAAAATATGGGATTTTCCAATGATTTTTTTCATGATGACTAACAAGTCAATAGCAATGATTCATAAAAAATAATGGAAATGTTAAAAAATTATATCCAACATATGATAGGATATTTTCTACATAAAAGTTCAAAAATACAGTGTTAAGTGTGGTTTACTACAATTCTCAAAATAACATTAAAATACTAAACTGTTACTTATAACTTAAAAATCTCATGATGAAGTGTTAATTTATTATTAAATTTATAAAGTTTTAAATAAAAATATAAAAACAGATTTAAATATTGATGAATATTTCTAATACTATAAAGGAGTTGAATAATAAATTCAGCTCTTACTATTATTAAGACTATAATTTAAGATAGACTTGATAACTGGAATTTTTGACAAAATTCATCTTTTACTTGATTTGAAAATTTGATGTTAGCATATCTCTACAAATTAATTTGTTGTCTATAAGATTAAATATATGAACAAAGACTACATTTATCTGTTTATTATTCTATTTACCAAAAAATGCTTTGAGATGACATAAACAGGCATATTTGAAGATCAAGATTTTTTTCTTTTACGATGATGTCAAAACATTAAGATGGGAGTGCAAAATACTTTAAATATGCACTAAATAAAATCCTGGCTAAATAAAATCAAAAATATTTTAAGAGGAATAATAAAAATGAAAGATTTAGATTCTATTCCTTGCAAATATAAATATATATTAAGGTTTTTTTATTTCAACACAAGAAACTATTAATTATTAAGAAATGAATACAATTTCATGTCATGTCTACCAAATTACTGTTGTTTAATTATTTTTAACATAGATCAAGTTTCTGATCTAGTTATGAAATTGAATGTTGTTCAGATATGTAGTATCTTGTAACAAAAATATGTATACAATGAACATTAGGTGTAGTAATCTGATATAATTACTAAAATAGTTATCTATCATTATTACATATATTATAATTAATAGCTTTAGCATTATTAGATTGATATGCTCTACAACAAAATGAGGAGATGACACATACAAAGATATATATAATTTCAAAAATAATAATGAGCTAGAATAATTCAAAATATTATAAAATTTATTTCATTCTCACAGTTAACATACATATATCAACATTAAATTAAAAGTATTTTAAAACATAATTTTATTTCTCAATGGAAATGTCAGTTAGCCTATATTATAAGACAGGGGTCGGCAAACTTTTAAGACGAAAGAGCCAAACCTGTCTTTCACAACAATTTGAAAATTATTCGAGAGCCATATATTTTTACAAATAACTTTCTTCATTTATTAAATATATAGTTATAATATTAATTATATCTTTATTAAATGAAGAAAAAATCACCAAAAAATTGAATCATGTGTTCAATTATCCCCTCCATTCCCTCTGTATACTCTCCCACACTTGCTTTCCTGTCACTGATTTCATGCTTCGCGCATCTTACAAGTTAGTGCCGTGAAGTTTTACGAGACCTGTAAATCAAATGAATAAAACTCATTTCATTTATAGGTCAAAAAATAAAATTATGGTCAGTAAATAAAATTTTAAAATTCATTATGTGAATAAAATTCTTCAAAAATTTTATAAATGAAACTATGATAGTTTTATTTTCAATTTTGCTTTAGAGCCGCATGTATGTACTCAAAGAGCCGCATGTGGCCCGCAAGCCGCAGTTTGCCGACCCCTGTTATAAGAGATAGAGATATTTTAATCTAATAATCTAGCCATTTCTAAGAGAATAATATATTCAAATAGGATGCTTGTTTTTAAATATAAAACAAAATTTGTACATAGCAAAAATCTTCGTTTAATTATAAATAAAATGTTAAAATTAATGTATTGAAGAAAAATATTTCAGTTAACATATGCTACTCAATATTCGTATACAGGCAATCCTCATCTTATGTAAATGGTTTATTTTGCAAAATTCTATGTAAATTAACATATGAATATCAGAGCATACATTATACAATAGTAGTGGGTCACAAAGACTTAACATTACAAATAATTATATTAAAGAATAATCACATAAATCTTGTGATAAAGCAGTCACTTAATATCTTGAAGGATCCAGATTCAATCAGAGTCCCACATCTTTGGTTCTTTCAGAAAGGGCTGATTTGGGCCCAGTTCATTAACTAAAATTAATCTCATATTAGTACAGATCTACATATGTTGGATCTATGTAAGTTGAGGATTGCCTGCATTAGGTTTGCAGGGTTTTAATGGAAAAATTGAAATTAAGTTAATATGCTGAAATGTTTGCATGAATTTATTGGTAATTTATTTTATTCTTTTCTTTTATTTAAAATAATCAATTTGTCTAAAATTTATTTTAATTTTTTTTCAAAAAATTTTTTATATTTTTATTTGAATTATTCATTTAAATACTTTGATATTTTTTACTAAAAAGTTAAGGATATAGTATTAATTTGTGTGAAATAAGAATTATTAATATTTACATATTTAAAGAATTATAGCAAAGAGAGATAGTTAAAAAAATTTTTGTTCTGTACATATATTTTCAATAATATTATCTTTTTATATTTATATCTAATGAAAAAATTATTATTTTAGCAAGTGGACAAAAATTGCAATTTCCAAATAACTTTCCGAAAGCATTCCCAGATGCCCCTTTGGTTGGAGATGATGTTAGATTGGAATGTGTTGCATATGGATAGTAAGTTAAATATTGCAAAATTATTATATTATTTATATATAAATTAAAAGATTTCTAATTAAATATTATTGTACAATTATTTAAGCATGCTCTTCATATATGTGACAGTATTTCAATCAGGATTTTTATTCAGGGAGTTCAAATGAACTCTTTTTGAGAAGATTTAAGATATTTAAATTTTTTTATTGTAATACCAACAAAACATTTTTTTATTGTATTCATAAATTTAAAAATTAAAGATAATTTTAAAATTATATTTTTAAAATCATTTGTTGTCTCATCAGAAGCTGCTCAAGAACTAAAAACTAGTGTTTAAATTTTAGCAGATTATTTCTTATTACAAGTAATTTATTGATTTTAAGAATGCTAAATGGTCTTGTAAGAGTTTGACAAACATTAAGATGAGAATAATGAATGTTTGAAACTTTTAATAACTGGTGTCTCTGAAACAGTTTGTTGCATGAAAATTACATTATTGTTATTTGAAAGGATTTTAAATTTATTTTACAAAAGTAGGTTTATATAATTAATTTTATTGTCTGTCTTTTATCAAAATATCTTAGGTCATTCAAGTTTTAGACCATCATTTTTTTTTATTCAAAAATATTTGTATACTAATTTGAAATCTTATTATGGTTCTATTATAAGTTTATGGCAAAAATTTAAAATTTAAATTCTGAAAAATTTTAAATTCTGTGTATTTGAATATTTATTTTTTTATGTAAGCATGTTCAAATGAAATCCATTTGAAACATGCCACATAATAAGTTGATATTTCAGTTTTGGAACACATATGTTAAAGTGAAGCTTTGTGTGTTGTGCATGCCCAGTGTTCTTAAATTATGCACTTGTGTCACTTTTAAACATGTAACATAATGTTGAAGATTGCTTGTATGATTAAAAATCTGTCCAAGCAGAATATGCAAACTATAACTCAATTTTTAATGGTTGAGGGATGCAAGCCAGTGGTGCTAATGGGTGCCCTGCATGCTGACTGAACACCACAAGGAACAGTGAATTGACCTCAATTTGCAGCAGCACATCAAATTCTGTAAGCCAATGTCCATTTGTTATTCCTTGTGGTATTCAGTCAGCATGCAGGACACCCATTAGCATTACTGGTTTGCACTATCCTGCTTGTTCAGATTTTTCAATCATACCAGCCATCTTGAATGTTATGTCATGCATTTAAAAATGATGCAAGTGTATAATTTAAGAACAGTATGCATGCACAATACATAAACAGCTTCATTTTAACATCTGCATTCCAAAACTGAAATGGCAATTCATCATGTGGCATGTTTCAAACAGATTTCATTTGAACACGCCTTATATTTATATCTAATTTATTGCACATAAAAGATAATATGATAATTTGAAAGTTTTGTTTATGAGAGGAGATGATGATACTTATCTTTACTTACATAAGACCTTTACTTACAATAAATTTCTTTCACATAAGATATTTAAGCTTTTTACCTTGGTAAAAGCTTAAATATCTTATGTGAAAGAAATTTTTTGTAACAAAATTAGAATTAAATGCTTTTTGTCTGTTATACAACAAAAACAAATTATCAGTTCTATTGGCAGAGAAAACTTTTATTCATTCTTCAAATATCAATAATTGGCTTTCATAGGCAAAAGTATTATCATTATTTAAAAAGATAACTGACATTAGCTTCTCTATGGACTAAAAATCCTTTTTTATTTGCATTTAACAAGTATGTTAATTTTTCTGCCTATACAGATTTAATAATATGTCTTGTCAATTTATTGGAAATCACAACTTTTCTTGCCTTTAGTATTAAGATGGCCTATATTATTGTCTCTGTTTTTATATATGATAAATAATTTGTAAGGATAAGTCAATATGAAAATAGTTCATGCTTAAAATTTTCATCACTGAACTATATTTGTAAATCAAGGAAGAAATATAATTAATTTTTATGAAAATTTTCTGTGCCTGTGAAGTTGTATATCGTGTTGGAAAGTTAAGATTCTCGGGCATGTGTCCAGTTGTACTTTCTGATGCTTAAATGCAGTAGGAAAACCTTTATGCTTAACGAGATTATTTAGCTTAGAAACTAGTCTTTTTGTTGGATCCTGTTTAAGCTCTTCTGCAGCAGAAACATTATTGTAGTTGATGAGAAATTCATCATGCTCTTGTCTGTCGATAATAACTGATTTCTTAGTTTTGTCTTTCCTTGTGGCAACATAATTGTTGTCATTTAACCATTTTAGAGTTTTTACAAGAGTGTCATTGTAGGAGGGATCTTGCCTATTCTTTCGCAGCATTTTCCTTCTTTGGTCAAGGAATCGCCACCTCAGCCTGTCTTGGGATAGTTCATCAAAGTCTGCTATTAAGGGTTCAAAATTCTGTATGTCATCCATAATGCTTGGATTCCTAGTTATGGCATATGCTGGTCCTTTCTGTAATGTTTGCACAATAAAATCGGGCAGGTTTATGTTACCTATCACCGTAGCCACTTCCTCTAAAGGCATTTTGGTTATTCTCCTATATTTCTTTTAAGATTTTTCCAAATTAAATATTATTTACTAGTCAAACGATTCCTAATAAATATATTTTGGAATTAAATAGAATTTAATAATTATAATTTTACAATTTAGAACTATGGTGCAACTATCTGTTGAGTTAATAAATAAATTTGGATTAAAGTGATGCCATCTATTAATTAATAGTTGAACTTTAATTTTAGTTTGATTTATTTTCAATTATTAATTAATATATGGCACCACCTTAATCCAAATTTATTTAATTAATAATTAATTCAATAGAGGTGACATTGACTATAATATTTAAATTCTATTTGATTCTAAAAATATTCATTAAGGATCATTTGGTTATATCCCGTAATTAGTTTATGTTGTAATAGATTCTTCCAAATTTTCAATAATAAAAATATTTTAAGGAATAGTAAAGATATGTTTTGTTACAAACTTAGTATTATATATAATTTAATTTTTAATATACATTATCATTATATTCCAAATAATATTTCCTTAAAAAATTTAAAATATCAAGCATATATTAAAAAGTATTACAATAAATATACATTATATTTAAAATTGTAATTGATTATAATTTCTTGGATTTTATTTTGTATAATTTAAAAATATAGTAGAAAATATATTTAAAAATCTAAATTAATTATATTTTTAGTCCATTTATCTCATAATAAATAATTCAAAAAAAGATATATTAATGTTTTTTTATAGTCCTGTTCCTAGTTATAATTGGACAAGAAGAGGATCAACAAATCGGTTACCTGATGGTGCTCGTTTAGAGAATCACAATCGTGTTCTCAAAATTCCGAAAATAAAGGTTGAAGATATGGGGGAGTATGTTTGCACAGCTTACAATTATATTGAATCAATTAAAAAATCAACACCTTTGAGTATACAAGGTAAAAATTTTATAATTTTTAAATATTTAGAAAAATAGCATATTTATGTGTGTTTTTGATATGTTTAGCATTACCTACATTCACTGTTTATTTGGATGACAAAATAATGGATCTTGGTTCACCATTAACATGGACCTGTGAAGCATTTGGTATTCCAGATGTGAAATATTCTTGGTATAAAAATGGAAAAGAATTGAATGTAAAAACATTAAGTGCTGAAGATGTAAATCGTTTTAGAATATATGAAAATATTTTAACCATTGATGGTGTTATTGAAAGAGATGAAGGCATGTATCAGTGCAAAGCATCAAATCAGTTGGGTGCTGCTTATTCTTCAGGACAATTAAAAATTTTATGTAAGTAATTTAAATTATTATTATTATTATTATTATTATTATTATTATTATTATTATTATTATTTGAATAAAATAATATTATTTCTCAATTTTCTTTTAGCACTTTCTCCAACTTTTCAAAAATATCCTTTAGAATCAGAGATGTATGCAGCAGAAGGTGGAAATTTTACCATTCCATGTCGCCCTGAAGCTGCACCTTTTCCTAATTTTATATGGAAACATGATGGAAAAATTATTTCTAATGGAAGATATCATATTGAGGAAAATGGTTATCTTTTTATAAGATCTGTAAGTCTTACTGATGAAGGATTATATACTTGTATAGCAAAGAACAGATATGGATCTGATCAGAGTAGTGGGCGCTTAATAGTTTTTTGTAAGTATATATCTAGAAAATATAAAATATATATATTCCAATTGAAAAGAAATTTGAAATCTTATTTTTAATCTTATATAATTGCTTTTGTTTCCTTAATTACAGAAATTAGAAAGTAACTATTCAATAACCTTGTATAAATTCTTGATAAATCTTAAAAAGTTTGAAATTCCAATCCATAATGATTTTAAAAATTTAATAAAAAGTATAAATAATCTTCTAATTATGAACATTCAAAATTCTGAACTTTCACACATTCAAATTTTATGCCATTTTATTTATATATATAAAGCTGAATGTTTGTATGTACAACATTCAGCTTTATATGTTTGTTGTCCGGTTTTGAAATTCTACTTCCAAATGAGTTATAATGTTGAAATTTTGCACATAATCATGTAATGCTATCACCTTGATGGGAAAAATCTGAA